>JAGGAV010000001.1:89086-270686 GCA_017657295.1 Termitomyces sp. DKA64 | reverse complement strand
GTTTCAAAAAGAAAGACGTATGGACCCACGAGGGCGTGGTACTCACTGTTCAGAAGGGCAACAGCTATTTCTATATAGTTCTGGAACGAGACTGGAGTGACTTCTTGGCTCAAAATCGTGCTTCTTCCTCAATGGACATGCCAACAGACAATCCAGACGACTCACCAGGCTCTTCTCAACCCACTCCTGCCAATGATACCACCCCCTTGGAGGATCACAAATCGAGCGAAAGCAACCGTGGGGTCTCGAGCTTCAAAAATGTACTGGCCCTCGACCGTGTCACATTCTTGGACAAACTGCCAAATGCACAATGGTCCTACACTTTTTCTCTGAGCTTTCCCAATGGCCTGCCGTTGATTGTTGGGGCACTCGTTGCCAATGTGATCTCAAAAGCACGTCCAAACTACCGACTCTTGAGCACGAATTGCTTCTTTTTTGCGGGGTTATTCGGGAAGTTGCTCAAGAAATATGCTGCTGAACATCATGTCGAATGCCGTGAAGGACCACCGCTGGGGACGGGTTTGGTGGGGCTGGAAGATCTAGAGGACAAGCAGCAGGAGAGGCAGGTCATGAAGACTGCAAAGCATGGTTATTACCGTGGCTTTCCAATAGTCAGGGAAGGCTCTCTCGAGAAGGATCTCCCTAGAATATACCCAGTCCTTGAAAAGAAGTTGAAGGAATTTGAGGATGAGGTATGTTTCCATATTCTATCCTAAGCAATGTTGTTAATCCTGAGATTGCCAAGATGGGTAAGAGGCAGAAGAAAGAGGAAGAGTCAGTGAGCAACAAGGAGGAATTGCTGAAGAAGGAGGTGCAGTTGGCGAACAAGGAGGTGCAGTTGGCGAACAAGGAGGTGCAGTTGGCGAACAAGGAGGAGCAACTGGTGGAGAGCATGGCAGATGCGGCAAAGTATCGAAAGCTCTACGAGGATCTAGTCAAGGGCAAACAGGCGACAAGTGATTGAACGCGGGTTGTTTCTACATTGCTTCATGTAACTACTATTGTTGTCATCAACAAGAATAAGACTTTGTGCCATGACTTTGTGCGGCAACATCAACATGTGCTTCCCACGCGGCTAGGACAAAAATTGGGCGGCCGAATACTGTTGCTGCGCGCCATGAAGGCCTTTTTCCACCGTCTCCACATTGGCGGCGGCAAGGACAAAGACAGAGACTCGTCGTCGTCGTTGTCGTTGTCGTCGTCGTCGCCGTCGCTGCCTCCGCTGCCCAAGTGGCCCCCACCGCCTGCCTTCAAGCCTCTGCCACCCATCGACCCCGATCCTCATCTCAAAAAGGTCGCCTTTGTCTCCCCGCCCCCCACGCCTCTCGTCGCCGACCGCACTCTGCCTGATCCACCGCCCCTCAAGACAAACGTCTCCCGTTTCCACGCCCGAGAACCACGCCCATCCGTCTCGTCTTCCGATGCCCCAAACGACGCCCCAGTCAGGCCAAACGACGCCCCAGTCAGGCCAAACGACGCCCCAGTCAGGCCAAACGACGCCCTCGCCCCGTCGCCCTATCTCCAGCCTGCCCCTTCCCTCCGCTCCGACACCCCATATTCCCAGATGTCCACCAGCAGTGGCAGCAGGATCCTTGCCGCCACCTCCTGGAGCCAGGTCACCGAGGAAGACCTCGTCACCAACATCGGTGCAAGAGAGCGCACACGACAAGAAGTCCTCTTTGAAATCATATCCAGCGAAGAGAGGTCGTCATCTCTCTTTCCTACCGCTCTCTTTTCCCTGCTCATTCTTTGCTCACCAGATACGTCCATGAACTAATCAAGATGAAAGACACGTTCATAGATCCACTCCTCCATCCTTTCTCCACTCCAGCTCCTTCATCCGTGCCCTCTTCATCCACACCCAACCTAGACTTTGATTTCTACCGCGCCGACTCTCCCCTCGAGTCCGGCGAGCATCTCCCCCCCATTGCTGCCCGATTCATGTCTCCTTCTCCCTCTGGCGCCCCTTCTAGCGTAGTCACCTCCTTCACAGCACGTCTCAAGGAGACCCCAAACATCGATGGTGAATCCTACGAGTCCGACGACGACAACGACAACGACAGACCTTACAGCAACCGACGCGTTCCAAGTCCCCTGTCAAAGGCCGATCACCCTCAGTCTCCCTACCGCACCAGCGTCGCCACACGAACTCGCCCGGGCCCCAATCCTCTACCCTTTCCGAGTCCCTCTCGATCTCACTTTTCCCTATCACCCCCTCCACCTGAATCCTCAACACAATCCCTTGGCCGACAGCCCACCATCGTAGACAGGGGACGTGACCGAAAGTTTAGCCAGGGTGACACGGCACAGAAGACGGGCATGCTCAAAAGGTTCAAAAAGAGCTCATCTATACCAACGGCTGTACTGGGTGGCGTGCTTGCTCCCCATCAGATCCCAGAGGATCTGCGCCGATGTCTGGAAGTCGTAGACTCTGGTGTCCTTGACGGTCATAGAAGACTTTCAGAGGCTCTTCGTAAGCGATACGACGATCAATATCCGCTCGTCCGCTCGCTTGCGGACGTCTTTGTCTCCAATGTTTGTCTATTTCTCATTCATCTACATCTTGCCACTCACTCACTTTCACCTAGTCTGATATTTTTACTGGCTACAGGGATTATGTCCTTCACTTGGAAAGAGCCCTAGAACAAGTCGACGCCGCATTGCAGAACGTGACATCCAAGAAACCCAAAAATCAGGATGCAGCCGAATGGCAAAAGGTCTGCAAGCTCCTTCAAAAATTGGAAGGTGATGCGTGCGACAAAGGAGAGACCGGTCTCGCCATCACCCTCTCCAAACCATTCCAACGACTCCTCAAATATCCCCTCCTCTTCCAAAACCATCTCTTCCACACCGATCCTAGCACGTTTGAATATGAAAGCACCCTGCAGATGGTGGCTGAAATAGAGAATATCGTGAGGAGCATCGAAGATCAGAAGATACAACGCGAGGAGCGCGACAAGACACGTGATGTCTTTGCTCGCATCGAGGGACTGGACAAGGTCAAACAGCTAGCTCTACCCAAGCCTTCACGCGTGCTTGTCGAGGAGCGACCGTGCCCAATCCCCGGCAACGCCCCTCCCAAAGGCCCTTCTTCGCCTCCCCCCGTCGTCAATTCAAAAGGCGTGCGGGGCAAACCGTCATTGAAACGATTGAGTGATGTTTTGCAGGGCAACAGTGGGATTGGGGGCAAGAAGGACTTGTGGTTTGTCGTTTTCAATGATGTTGTGCTACAGTGCCAAAGGACAGGGACTACGTCCGTTCCTCTTGTTGCTGCATTAACAGCGCGGGCCACATCTCTGCCGGAGCTGCAAGGCAAGACCAAATACGCCACGACAGGCCGACGTAATGTTCAAACAAAACCCCGAAATCTGTATAAATTCATCAAAGTAGGACAATATCTTATTTTCCGTATCAATCTCTCTGACAAACGTGTTCTTTTTTTGTACAGATTGAAACCTGGGCGATCGGGGACGTCGTGCAACCCCGAGAGGGTGTCGTGTCAATGGAAGAGTGTGTTTTTGTGTCTTTTGGACAAGCCAAATTGTCAGCTGACAGACAGACAATCTCTCATCTCATAGTGTTGTCCGATCGCGTACACAGGCTCGGACCCAACCTAGAATCGTTCCCCTTCCAGCTGATGATGACGAAGATAATGATTCGGATGACTCGGACAGGAAAAGCAAAATGAGCTTCTCCTATTGGGGCGCCGACAAGGTAACAGTCCAGAAGCCCCTCGTCAAGGGCCGAACGCCCTCCGGCCTGAGAAGAGGTAGCTCCGCAGCATCTTATGGACGCGAATCCTCTGCCAACGCCAAGTTCGGCACCAGGCTCGTGTCAGGCGACAGCACGACTACCGCTCGACCTACCAGTCGTAGAACACAGACTGCAACTCCTGCATCCAGACGACCAGTTATGGATGATACCCCGAATTATGCAAGGGCTACGGTAACCCGACCGGCTTGGAACGCCGGTAATAGCTCGCCTGCCCCTTCGTCTTCTAAACGTTCTCGTAATACCTCTCAAACCAGCGCGGCGACGCGCGTGACGATACCCGCGAAAACTGTCAGCTCGCCTGTTCCGTCGGAAGATTCTGGGGTAGGCTTCTATCGCCAGTATATCGCACAGGATTCGACACTAAATCATACTTGAAGTCATAGACGTGACACTTTCACTCATTCAACTCACTCTTTCACTCTTTTTTTTTTCTTGGTCCACTACGCCATATATCCCCACTATTATTACCCCAGTTCCTCATTATTCTAGCATCGTTTTATAGGTTCTCTCATTGCTTCTCTCGCTGTGACTATACTGCTCCTCTGCCCAAACAATATCTTACTTCATTCCCTACAAGAATAACCAACAACACACGACATACTTCAATGCTTTACGAAAACCCGGAATACATCTGTCTTTTTTTTTTTTACAAAACCGGTTTTACTCATCTGTGCTATAAGCAGCATTATGGATGCTAACGCTTCGGCCACTTGGGTCGGCGGCACAGCCCCAGTCTCCACGGGGTATCCATCTAGAAGAACGTAAGTAACAAAACCAAGAAGTTATCATGGAAGGAGGATATACGAACCGGACAGCTGTACTGGCAGCAGCTCCCGATGGAAAGAGACCTGTTAGAAGTGATAAATCCATCCATCCGGCGAAAGGACCACGGGTATCGTGTGAACGCACCGTCGAATATTTCGCGGATATAGTATGCTTCCTTGGTATCGGGAACACCTTCTGTCCATCGTTCTGCCCTCTTTGCAAATGCTTCGTCGGATACCACCGCCTGGGCATGGTCTTTCATTCTGGCGATAGGATGCTGATGAGCCCCGGAAAAAAAAAACAAGGTAAAGCATAGGATGAAGAAACCATACCCATCAATCCAAGAGTACCCGACACCATCCGAGAACTGTTCTTTTTGTCGCCAAAGAATAGAGCGGGGAAGATAAGGCTTGGTTGTGTGAAACAAAAGTCAAATCCGAGTATTCGATGTTGTTATTTTTTTTGTACGGTGTGAGCGTACGTACCTTTCCGCCTGGGGAACAATCAAATGCCTTTCGAAGAATATACTTGAGGGGAAAGTTGCGTGAGCTCCACAACAGAGTTTCAGATTGGGTGAGGATTTCTTACCTTCTCCATTCTGGGACAACCGTCTTCGTCGACATCTTGGGTTGAGCCCTTATGGAACATCTTCTCTTTTGCGTCGATATTCATTGCAACCTCCAAAAAGGCCTTATCGAGGAATGGGACACGCGCTTCCAGGCCCCAGGCCATCGTAGATCTAAGATTCAATGTAAGTGCGGAAAAAAAAATTTGTAGCGGTGACTTTGATTTACTTGTTGGCTCGGAGACAATCCGCAGTGTGAAGGTTTTTGACACGCTTCACACACTCCTGGTGGAAGGAGAGGCTGTCAGGGGCAGCATGGAAATAGAGGTAACCTGGAAATGGTAAATGTGATTAGAAACCAAGGCCTCGCGGGAGAACATGTGATATACGGCACCTCCTAGAATTTCGTCACTCCCCTCACCACTTAGCACCATCTTCACGCCCATAGCCTTAATCTTACGGCTAAGAAGATACATCGGGGTGCTGGCACGCACGGTCGTGACATCGTACGTTTCTAAATGGTATATCACTTCGGGAATCGCGTCTAAACCTTCTTGGACCGTGAAAACATATTCGTGGTGTACTGTCCCAAGGAAGTGCGCGGCTTTCCGAGCTGCCAAGAGATCGGGAGAATTTTCCAATCCGATGGAAAAAGAGTGTAATTGAGGCCATGCCGCAAGGGTTGCTGTAAGCGCCGGTATCAGAGTAGACCCAAGGAGATAGGGAAACCCCCGAACAGACCTTCTTCTGTGACGAGTCCACCCGGATACGGAGATGGTGGACCACTGACTGCTTCCTTCAACTTCTTTTGTCGCTTTTCGTACTGGGCTTGAGCAATTCTTTCAGTCTCCCTCGCTGCGATAGAGGCAATAAGACTGCTATCAAGGCCACCGCTGAGGAGCACTCCGTATGGTACTTCTGACATTAACCGTTTACGGACTGCAGCCTCCAGAGTTTCTCGAAGAAGCGTGAGATCTGTGGTCTTGTTGGCGACGAGGCCACCCTCCTGGTCACCCGTCCACCATGAAGGTTGATAATAACGCGTCGTAGTTTGGTCACGACTGTCGTACACATGGCCAGGCGGGAACGAGATGATTTTGTCGCAGTCATCAGCTAACGCTTTGAGCTCTGAAGCAAAGAAGACTGCTCCTGGGCGTTTGGAACTCCATCCCTGGTATAGAGTAGTGATTCCAATCGGATCACGCGCGGCGATAACCCGGGAGGGAGACACGGATTCGTCCAAAAGGACAAAGGAGAACATCCCATCAAGCTCGTTGCAAAGCTCCTTATCGAATTTCTTGTACTGAAAGGTTGCGACGGCGTAGCATCAGCGATTGTGAACCACAAACTTGCGGATCAAGCGTACCAAAGGTATGATAACTTCGCAATCAGAGTGGGTCTTGAACTTCACGTCGGGTCCGACGCTGGCACGAAGCGCGATATGGTTGTATATTTCACCATTGACGGCGAGGATAACCTTGCCATCCTCACTGACGAGCGGTTGGGCGCCGGTATCTGCAATCGGACTCTGATGAGGAGAGAAACTCAGGCTTGCTGGAAGTGTGAGTCATTTACCAACTCCGACAATAGCCAGTCGCTCGTGGACGAGTACTGATTCCTTGCCTACATAGCATCCGGACCAATCGGGACCGCGGTGGCGAAGGCGCTTTGAGAGTGCGATAAAGTGGGCTCTTTCGGTAGAAGGCTATTCAAGGCCATGCACAGCGAATATTCCGCACATGCTACCTGGTAGATAGAGAGTCAGAGATAGCGGCGGGGGAGAAACGTCGGGGGCTTTTCAAAAATTGAAATCTAAACTCTTTCGTCCGATGACTCCTTTAGGGTTGTGATTAGATTAGATCAAGATTATGTGTGGAATTTCGCAGCGCCGAGTGGAGTGGGGTTTCGATCACCTTTTAAATGTGAAAAACGTGCTACACGCGGTCATTTTCACACCGTAATGTCTATAGACCGTCTTGCAGCTGCTAGGGTGACCATCGTCGATCGCTTCTTTGCATTATCACGCTAAAAATTGGTAGGCTCAGCGTCAGCAACAAGTCGCTCCCTCTAGCCATGAAATGTCCAATCTGGGTATCTCTGAACCCCCAGGTCCCAGTGTGACTCGGGACTTTTTTGCCGAGGCAAGACTGTTGTTTCATAAACGGTGACACCGTCCTCCTGATAAGTTATGCCAATAGGTTTCTTCTATTCAAGAGGGCATCGAGAATGTCAACTCCAACGTTCACCAAATTTCTGCCCTGCATGCCCGGCTATTGAATGTTATTGACGACGGCCAGGCTCAGGATACTTCACAATTGGATCAGCTAGCAAAGGACACCAAGACACTGAATACCAGGCTAAAAGAAAGAATTAGAGCCCTGGAGCGTGCACCATTATTGGGTGCAGATGCTCAGATGCGGAGGAACAGGGTAAGGCCCCCCTCCTCACGTCTTGGTCAAATGTCACATTTGACTCTAAGTCTTGTTCAGATAACCCTTGTGCGGTCAAAATTCCTCGAGGCTATACAGAATTATCAGCGAGTCGAGCAAGATTATCGTGTCAAGTCGAGGCAACGTGTCGAAAGGCAGCTGAAAATCGGCAAGTGCACTTTTGTAGCTCGGTTCTTGACCACACTCTCATGAGTCTTATATAGTAAAACCTGACGCGACTCAGGAAGAGGTCACTGCTGCAGTGGAAGGTGGCGGTGGCCAGCAAATATTTGCCCAAGCTGTAAGAAGTCTTTGTTCTCAGGACACGTGTCGTTATGAATAGGCTGGATAGTTGACAACTAGTTCTCAATATGGAAAAACGCGTATGGCTTATCGTGAAGTTCAAGAGCGGCAAGTCGAGATCAGGAAGATGGAAGAAACACTGGCAGAACTTGCTCAGCTGTTTAATGAAGCAAGTAACAGTCTTTGTATGGTTTCAAAAAAGAGATTGACCATCATCTTAGATGAGTATTTTGACTGAACAGCAAGACGAGATTATTGCTGACGTGGAGAAGAATGCAGGGATTGTCGAACGCGACGTAGAAAAAGGGTACGCACCTTGGTCCTGCCAAGCCTATGATCTTTAGATTGTGTTGGTTTTTAGGACAAAACACACGTGGAAAGCGGTACTTTCTGGTAGGGCACTCTGTTATATAATCTTGTGCCCTATTGATTGTGCCTCGCAGCTCGTAGTTATCGGAAAGCACGATGGATATGTTTTGGAATTTTTTTGATTATTATAGCTGTTGTCGCCATAGTGCTCGGAGTTGAATTCGGCGCCAAGAAGAACTAAAGACGGACAGTTGTACTATGTAGCAATATGTATTTTTATCTATCAACAGTGGTGGAAAACACATCCACCTGACACATCAATACGGGAACGTCATCAAGAATTACGGTGTTCTCCGGCGGCAAAAGTTTGAAGACCAACGTTGAACGTCCAGTCACATCTCCCCCACTGAGTTCTCTTCAAATGGCCCGTTCTTCTCCGCATAAGCGACAGCGAGGGCCTTCTATCGAGGTGGTGGATGCAAAAGTGGCAGTTGATTTGGCCACGGCTCAGACATATTCAGAGAATGTGTTCCTGTTCGTGCCCAATCTCATAGGTACGTGTTGGTGTATCAATCTCTACGACGAGCTCACTGAAGGAAAAAAGGGTATTCGCGTATCCTGCTTGCGGGCTTGTCGCTACACTTTATGAGCTATCATCCAAAGTACTGTACGTTGCTGTATGTGGTATCGTGCCTATTGGACGCGGTCGACGGACAGGCGGCGCGCGCGTTGAACCAGACGTCGAAATTTGGAGCGGTGTTGGACATGGTTACTGACCGGTTCGTCTGCTGTCGCTGAGGGCAGCGCCGAGATACTAACGCCGGGAAGGGCAGATGCACGACGTCGTGCTTACTATGCTATTTGGCCTCGGCATATCCTGCCTTTGCAATTGTATTCCAGGCCTTGATTGCTCTGGACTTTAGCAGCCACTATATGCACATGTACAGGTAGGCGGCATGGGTTGCCGACATTTGGACAAGGGAAAATGACGCATGGAACACAGCTCGCTCGTGACAGGCTCCAGGAGCCACAAACTAGTTACAAGTGACGTGAGCCGGATCTTGTGGCGGTATTACAACGACCCTGTGAGTGGGAACTTGGGCGGAGATGATGCCGTGACTGACGACGTGCTGGGACAGCGAACATTATTTTTTGTGTGTGCTGGGAACGAGCTATTCTACGTGTCACTCTATCTGATGAAATGGACGTCGGCGCCGGTTGGGCGGTGGATGGGCTCGGTGACATATGCGCAAGGGCTTGCTGCGATGTGCTCACCGATCTGGCTGCTGAAGAATGTGATCAACGTGGTGCAGCTGTGGAAGGCGTCGAAGATACTTGTAGGGGTGGATTTGTCGGAGAGGGCGAGTGCGCGACGACGGTAGATAGAGAAGGCGCGCGGTTGAAATGAATTGTTGTGAGCTTGGTGGCGCGATTGAAATGAATTGTTGTGAGCTTGGTGGCGCGATTGAAATGAATTGTGGTGAGCTTGGTGGCGCGATTGAATTGAATTGTTGTGCACGTGAGCAGGCGATTTTGGTGGCAGACCGCCGTGTTGCTGTGGATGCGGTCTCCCGTTGCGCTGCGCAGAGCCAAGTCTTTGCTGTTCTCTCCGCGCCCGTTCTCTGCTGTTCCTCCCGCTGCCCTTCCCCGCCGCCCCCTGCCCAAGCGCCTGTCCACCGCCTCCAGCCCCCCCGCCAGCGACCCCCCCGCCAGCGAGCCCCCAGACGACAAGCCCAAGCTGCGCAGGCTCCGTCTCCCTCAGCCCAAAGAGCCTGATCCTGCTGTCGAGCTTCCCCAGGACCTCGATATCCTGTGGTCTCCTGCAGAGCAGCAGGTGCCCTTCCGTGCTGACGCATTGCCTCCTCAGGAAAACTTTGACGATGCTCTCAACAAGCTCCTCATCACATTGCATCCCCAGACACAGCACCGTGCCACGTATCCCTCGCCCCTTGGTCCTCCTACAGAGCCCACGCTGGCCCTGTATTCTCCAATAGAAGGTGGCGACTACATCATCGACGCCACTGTTGTCGAACTCGCGCGCCGCACCGATGCCGAAGTCCTCGTATTGGATGCCGTCCATCTTGCTGCAGGAGAATGGGGCCAGTTCGGCCCAGGTGCACTAGTTTCTCTTCTCCCCTCAGTTTGGTCCTTTTATTGATACGGCTTTTAGCGGCTAACTCACTTTCCCTCCCTCGGAATCCCCTTCATTTTCCTTCCTCTTCCTCCAGGCCGCCATCTTCCAGAAGCCAGTCAGATGAAGACGACGAGCCTGACATTTCCCTCATGAATCCGCCCAAGATATCTCTGGCACTCATGGCTCCACCAACCGCGATGCAACGCGCAATAATCACCTCGTCCTCTCGTCGCACAGCGCCCCCGAGCAAAGTCAAAGTGTTCTTTGATGCACTTGTCAACATCCCTTCCAAAGTCGATGATTCCGCCTCCGCCACCAACAAACCCCGTCCACGACTGATATACATTCGCGACTTTCCGATTCTTGCCCCCACCTCTTCGTCTTGGTATCCTCCCCTCCTTTCTGCTGTGCGAGAGCGTAGAAAAGGTCCTATTTCCCGACCTTCCTCCCCCGTCAGCAATCCGATGACAATCATATTCGGAATGACTCCCTCCATGACCCCTCCCGCCTCACATAGTGACCCGGGAAACAGTCTCGTTAGTATGCTTGTCAGCCGCACTCCCTCTGCGACACAGCTGTCTTCCAGCCCCAAAGCCGGAAGACCTGACTGGGGAGAAGACGATGCTGCCGAGCGAGCTAGGGAAAAGCGACTTCGCGATCGTCTCAAAAAGTGGGAGAGTGGTGAAGCTGTTCTCGCGGAAGAATTTCCCAAGCTATCAGCAGCAGAGGAGGGTGAAGAGACTGAAGAAACCAGACCAGAGGTCATCCTTATCAGCTCCTTGGGACTACCTGGTCCCAACTCGTCATCAACCAATCATGCGCAGAAATCTTCCTTCTTTCGCACATCCATTCTGATCCCCAAGGTTAGATCATTGACAGACGAGCGCGCTGCTCGTATAGCGCGTCGTCGAGAGATCAATGAGCTCACTATGCGCATGGGTATTGGAGTAGCCGGCGGGGTTCTGCAACAGGAAAGCGCAGCACCCTCTCACAGAGAAACAGCAGATCCCAAAGTAACACTTGGAGCTGTCCCCGAGACACGCTCGCATACAGAAGCGCTCTCTCGGACAGCTCAAGAACAAATATGGGAAGACTGGGGTAACAGGATAGAGGTCTGGCAGGATGTCCGCCGGATAGCTGACCGGGCACTTGGAAACACGCTGGCTAATAGCACTCTCGACCCCTCAAAATCACCTACCCTCGAGTCGACCACTGTACCCTGGTCTGCTGTCCATGCGGCCTGGATAGCGCATCGTTCTGCAAAAGATCTTCGATCATCATGGCTCAAGGAGGCGTTCTCAGTTCACAAAATCGCTTGGGAGCAAGAAAAACCCAATGTAAATAAGCAAGAGAACACGGAGGAACATTTCGACGAGGTTGTTGAGAGGGTCAAAAACGACGCTGAACTTGAACGCCATGAGGAGAGACTTTTAGGATGCATCGTGGATTCCGGTAAGGTCGTACATAATCGTTATTCCTGCAGTTTTGTCAAGACTTTTCTTTTTCAGCCTCAATGCCGACGTCCTTTAACCAGGTCCATCTCCCGGCTCATACAATTGATTCTGTCAGAACGATCGTTTCATTGCCATTGTTGCATCCCAAGGCATTCCAGCAAGGCATTTTGAAGCAGCACGGTATGACCGGGTGTCTTCTCTTTGGTCCACCAGGGACGGGAAAAACGCTCGTTGTTCGTGCTCTTGCAAAAGAGGCAGGCTGCCGTATGTTGATGGTGTCCCCGTCTGACGTTATGGACATGGTAAGCCCAATTCTTATAGTTTGTTTGTGCTCATGGTTAAAAATGATGATACAGTATGTCGGCGAGGGAGAGAAGTTGGTGAAAGCACTGTTCTCTTTGGCCCGACGGTTGTCACCTTGTGTGGTCTTCTTGGATGAGATTGATGCTCTCTTTGGTGCTCGTATGTCTGCACGGGAGAGCGGAGGCGCGTTTGCCCACCGAGGTGTCATCACCGAGTTCATGCAGGAAATGGACGGACTCAAGTCGTCAAAAGAGGACAATGTGATTGTCATTGGTGCCACAAATCGGCCGTTCGACCTGGATGACGCTGTTCTACGTCGTCTACCTCGTCGTCTGCTCGTTGATCTTCCGGGCGAGAAAGAGCGGGAAGGTCAGCGTTGTTCTGTATATGCGTTGAGCTGGATCTTACCTTTACCGCAGAGATCCTCAAAATCCTCCTTCGAGACGAGACTCTGGCCCCTGATCTCGATATTTCTGCTTTAGCGAAGAAGACGGAGAGTTTCTCTGGGTCGGACCTCAAGCGTGAGCTCTATCTTCTTTTCGGCATGCTTTATGCATTGTTTTACTATGCTTTCCGTAGATCTGTGCGTCTCTGCTGCTTTGGACGCGGTCAAAGAAAACATCAAACTCCCTTGGGCAACAACCTCTCCGGTTTCAGCGACATCTACACGGCCTCTTGAAGGAACACCAGCTGCCACTTTGAGCGCTGGAAGCGATATTCCTGACGTCTCCTCTGTCCCGTCCGATGTCAACGCCACTCCGTCTAGCTCGGAATCTCTCCCTGTCTTAGTCGAGTCCTCCTCCCATGAGCCACCCACGCGCATTCTCCACCTGCACAATTTTGCCAAGGCGCTCAAGGAGATAACTCCTTCGTCTTCCGAGTCCTTGGGTAGTCTTGCGGAGCTCCGCAAGTGGAACGAAGAGTTTGGGGAGGGGAATAAGGACAAGAAGCGCCAGTCGTTCTGGGGTAAAGGGCGCTTTGGATTTACTAACAAGGTGGAGAAGGAGGGAGAGATTGGCCGGATCGCCCACTCCACATCAAAGTCTCCTGCTAATGGGTTGCAATAGAGTTAAGAAGTACTGATTAATTAGTAGTTCTGGGCGTGGCTAATAGATTAGAGATATGATGTACGAAATGTGTCTATTTCCGCGTCCTGCGACGCGCTGGTTGAGGTGCTTTCTTCTCTTTTTTGACGGGCTCAGCATCCTCCTCTTCATCGATATCAATGTTGTCATCATCCTGAACCACCTTTGTGCGCTGTGCTCGTCGTGCTTTCGGTTGCGACTGGGTGTCGTCAAAGTCATCTTCATTGTATTCTTCCTCTTCCTCATCCTCATCACTTGCTTCATTCCTCGACCAACGCTTCGCATCGTCATCTTCCCTAGCTGCATCTTCGCCGATAGGGACAAAAGTTTTGTCAGTGTGATCTTCTGGCCAATCGATTCTGCAGGTGGGACACGATTTTTGGCGGCGTCTGAAATTCGCAAAACAATGGTAGTGCATCCGTGTCTTGCAGTTGTCTCTTGGGCAGCCGACACCACGAGTGATTATCTGTAAGGGGGAGGATCGTCCACAACAGAAAGGAGAAACGCGATACTTGATAGCATAGACGGACCTCGAGGCAAATAGTGCATTCTATGAGTTCATCCGCATATGTGGTCTTGAGATAAGGAGACAATTCGAGCAGGGAGCGCGTCGAGAGAGAATAGCGCCCGCGTCTGGTTGTTGTGAGCTCGTGATTGGGAATGAAACGAAAGAGAAATATCGCATACTTGCTCTTGACTAACCATCTATTGGCCACGAAGCTGCCTAGGACAGTTTCGGCTTGGGTCTTGGTCATGTTTATCTTGGGTCTGATAGCGCTGACTTCACGAAGAGCTGCGGTAGACGAGACAGAGAATGAATGACGAGGGGCCAACATGATAAGTTCGATCTAGAATGTGGTGTGACGATTGCGACGACAGGAAACGAGCGTAATGAGGACATACAATAGCTTTGAAGAAGGCGATTTCTGCCGCGGTGTACTCGGTTGCGATCTGCGCGATCTCGTCCCCTTTCCGATTGACCTTGTACGTGTCAAAAAAGGACGTTTGTCCCACTCAGAGATGCCAGAGAAACTGACTAGGGCATACATCTGCCTTCCTGAGTTTTCATCGTGAAGATGACGAAACTCGAGATCCAAGCTGTCGAGAGACCGGTTGATTTTCGTCACGAATTCATCCCATGCATCTCTTCCGGCGGGCAGGGTGAGCTCGAGTTCGGGATTTGCAGCTGGTTATGGAGATCAAAAAGAGAGAATCGTGGAATGCAAGAGAGGATAAATGACCATTGACAGCATCTATGGACTTTGCCCAAAGGATCTGGGCAAGCTTCTCAGAGACGATTGCGCGGGACAAGATAGCCTGGATGAAGACACGCTGAACATCGCCGGCAGAGGCCATTGTAAGTAGGTCGAAAAGGACAAGACGCGTCGTGAACTTATTTATGTAAATAACACGCGTTGACGTTCGTGTTATTGCTAAATGTAGACATTTTTTACTTCTAAGTCCAAACCAAGTCCTCCTCAAGGCTTCGGTACTCGCAACGTCTTGCTCACCATCGCCGTTGCCCATAGAGCCCACACCAGGCTCACTACATGCACCTCTCCCCGTCCCCCCGTCTTGCCCCACAACGTGACAGTTCCCCCAGGAATGCCTTGTTGCCCCTCTATCCAACCATTTTGAGTCCAATATGCCAATACAGACACAAGCGCTAATGATGACGGAATGGGAAGGCCTTCGAAGTATCTGGCCTTGCCTGCCGCATCTTTTGGCACACTGGCAACTGTCGCATTGAAACGAGCAAGTCGAGCAAGACCACAACATATAAAGCCTGTCAGTACAACCGTGTCAAGGTATGTCCGTAGCCCCACTGCAAATGCTAATAGTGACGGAGCAACACCAAACGAGATCTGGAGATTCTATTCAAGTTTTGAGCAGCAAGAACCGCAAGAGAAGAACTCACCAAGTCGGCCAGACTATCAAGCTCTTGGCCAAGCATACTACTTGACTTTCTCCACCGTGCAACTTTGCCATCGAAAAAGTCGAACATGAGGCCAGCAAGCGGGAATGCGAAGGCCGACCATAGGTAATCAATATCCCCAGTCAGAAGGTAATGTCCCGATGAAAACACGGAAAAAGATCCGCAGACGCCATTCATAATAGTGACTAGATCTGCGAGACGAAAATTTCTAGAAGACGGGAGGGATAGCCGAACATTCAACACGCAGGCAATAGAAAATATGGTGAAAACATACCTGACGAGCGAAAAATGGCCATCAGTGTCCTGATACTGGTGTAGAGTGCCGGCTTGGACAGTTGTGCTTTGGGATGCAATGAGTGTAGAGGATTTTCGTTGACTCATCGTCGTCGTCGACCCGTCCAACTGACAATCCGCCCGACCGGGCCCTTTGAACGGCAAAAAATCACGTGTCTGGCCTGCCATGTGGCGCAAACACGGTCACAACGCTGTGACAGGTGTGGAAAATACACTAGATATTAACTCTGACGACTCTGAGGCCTAATCTTCGGACGATCTTCTTCTGTATGGTCTTCAGCCACATCAAACACGACCCCAGGCCTTGCTCTTCGTAGCCTCCCGCCTGTCACCTCCCGTACCTCCGCTGCCTCCATGTGCCTCCATTCCTGAGTCGCAGCGAACACATCTCTTAGAGGAGGAGGTTGTATCGGAAGTGGCTGGGTGCTGAGCATTGAAGCAGTCGGAGACCCAACAACAGTGTTAGGCTGCGGCACAACATCAGCTTCCGGAGGGGAGAGAATTATCGAAAGAATAACTCACCGCAGTCCCGTCTTGAGCCTCGAGGGATGCTTGCGACACTCTCCGGTCTCTCTTCGTCGTAAGATAGCGGAATGGTGTAAAAACCTTATTCGGGCTTTTACGTTCAGCTACTGGCGGAATCGGAATCGGGACCGTGATTGATGTAGCCTTCGCTCGTGAGGACACTGCAGAGGTCACCTTGGTAGTTTGAGGAGGCACTGTCTCCGAAAGATTGCCTGCTTTTATTTTTGATTCCTTACGAAGCTTGCGTGGTGCTGACTTCTGGGACTCTTCTGCTTGATCTGGCGGCTGAGTGGATTTGGATCTGAATATGCCAAACAGTCCTCGCTTACGCGTTGATGTCTGCGAAGAAAAAGATGCCGGGATTGAAGTACGGGAGGCAGACGGTTTCAAGACGGTAGGAGTAAGAGAAGAGGGCGTCTTAAGGAGAACGGACTCCTCGGATGGCTTGCGTGACACCTGACGATTATATCGTGAAGGTGGCGGATGTGAGGATGTTGGTATAGGCTGCTGCAATGTGGTATCTGGGCGTGACTGGAAAATGTTTGTAGGTGCGGATGTTCGTGTCTTCGACTCGGGAGCCGATGTTCCTGATTGATCATGGCGTGATTCTGAGGGGTAGACTGTGGCAGTCGATCGCGTAGCAGTTTTAATATTGCTTTGAGAGGTAGTTCTTGGTTTGACAGAAGATGATACACTTTGAGACGGTACGGATACATTGGTTTGTAGAGAAGCTTGTGGAACTTGAGAAGACGATAATGTCACTTGACGATTGGGTATGAGGTCGGTCTGAGAGCTAGACGGATTATTGAGAGAGGCAGTATGGTTCCGGTGGCGGGGAAATTCGTTTCTTTGTGTAGAAGGCACGTGGGACCTAGAGGTGTTGGACGGTGCGATATAACTTGATGAGGATGCCACGGCAACTTTATGAGACGACTTATGATAGTCGTGGTCCCAAGTGCTCGGAACATCTCGAAATTGCTGATAGCCGGGGATGTGAGAAGTAGGGACAGCGACGGGAGAATCATAATATGCCAAGGAGTTGGGTGGGACACCAGGATGAACAGGTGTACCATGCGACAAGTGAGTATATTTATGCGATGTTTTGCTTTGTTCTTTACTTTGAACGGGTCTTTCAGAAGACATCTGGTGGTGGCCCGAGGTGTGTGTGGTTCCAACAGATATTGGAGGAGGAAATGTATCGTTGACAGGCAAAGGCTGAGTCCTGGGCTCGCCAGTGGCTTTGTGTGGTGCCCTACTTTGATCGTAATGCCGTGAATTCGTGTACAAGTGTGTTTGAGTTTCCTGTTGAGATCCAGGTGCGACAGACGAAGGAAAACCATGATTTTCATTTCGTGACGTCGTAACAAGTTTTTGAGACTTTGAGCCGACCAAAAGATCCTGGTTGATTCGCAAGTGGGCAGTCGATTCGGTAAGTGGGAGAATGTTGCTATATCCAGGCGTGCTCTGTTGACTGGTCGATACTAACATGGCCCTAGATGAGGCTATATCATTTCGTAGAGGTTGAGCTTGTTCCGAGGTGCGTGTAATTTTTTGCACCGTAGGCTCACGAGAGTCAATTTCATGGGAAGACCATTCAGGAGATCCACGAATTTTCTTGTTCGATAATGTTTCAGACCGGGTTGGTTGAGTCGTTAGTTGTTCTGTGCCTGGTCTGATGGCGCTAGGCCTAGAAATTACTTCCCGAGGATTTTGAAGGTCATGAACCGTCTCAGTAGTAGGAACGTGTTGATACAACGGGGCAGGATTCGACAAAAGTTCTGCCAGTTTAGCATTCTGGATAGGCGGCTGAATACCTGGCGGGGCAGCGATGGCGCGATTAGTGGATTCTTTCGGCTGGTATTGACTGAACGAGGGTGCATTCTTGTCGCCTCGAATAGAGGCTAGAGCGTCGTAAGTCATATGGTGTTGCACAACTGCTGCGTCTCCTCGGGCGGCTTGTCCAGCCGAAGCTCCTAGCGAACTAGATAAGTGACGGGCGATACACCATAATAACTGACGATACCATCGGTGCCAAGGGTCAGGACCTCTTTTTTGGCGACAGGAAGTCCCAACTCTGCTCCCAACGTGTCGGAATATGATTGTGACTGCATCATGTGCAATTGATCTTCGGGACGGTGGCCTGATGTCGATTGAAGTTCAGTACGCATATGCTTGGATGTAATACCCTCAATATTGACTGTCACAGCTGCATCTTCGAAAATGATTTCAATCAAAGGGGTCCCATCGACATCTGTGACTTGCTCACCTGAATTGTTTGTTAACTGCGTACTCGAGGTAGCAGGGTTCTGAGCTTGTGCCAAAACATCACTTGCCTCGGTTGAGCGCGATTGCAGAAGGGCCAAAGGTCTGGATTGGAGACTATGCGCATGTGACGACATATCATTACGAGGCCTTTCGGACCGATGATGTCGAGAGCTCATAGCTGTTGCTGGCCGTTGAATCACTGATGCTATAGTTTTATCACCGTTCGGGACATCTTTGACAACTGTCGAAGGTGGTATAGATGCTTCGCCGCTAATTTGACGATGACCGATTGCTGTCGAGGGACGTGATATCTGTAGAACTGCCTCCGACTGGGGTTGGTTCGGATTCAATGAAGCTTTATATTCAGCTATCAGCTTTGGGGTATTGGTTTTTAAAGTGGGTGGATTACGTTGAATAACCTGACCCTTCTCGTCGCGAAAAGGCTGCGCAAGCTAGGATTGGCGAGGGAGTAACAAGTTCAGTATGAAGCGATGTCGCACGAGAATAGTTACGTACGGATTCAGTTGAGCTGCGGTATCGTGAGGGTCCATTGGAGGGCATTTGATTGGACGGGAAGCCTATAGAATTTATTGTTGGACGTTTGACGGAGGAAGTGATGACTTCGCTGATGTCGTCCGCCCTCAAGTTTGCATTTCGAGAAACAATCTGATTGTCGGGAATGTAGGCTGGACTTTTATCAATATTGAACCCGCGTGGTCTCTCGCTGTGTGACGAGTTGATATCCTTGGCTACGGTCTCGGGAGTGGGCAAGTCGGAAGAGAAGGCTCGCGTCTTTACATGTGATGATGCTTCCGGTAAAATTCCAGCAAGCCCGTGCACATGATGCACAGTCTGATTTGATGGAGGTTTAACCTGGTACAGGTTTTCATTTGGAGAAGGTATGGAAGAAGATTGCGAAGAGATTTTGTTGGTCATGACATTGACCTCAATCAACGCTCCGGGAGCATCTGACATGTCTTCACTGCGGACTACCTCCCCTCTCATCTCTGCCATTGGCTGCTGTACCATGGAGTGTACGCCAGTACTGCTTTCTGTCAATTCGAGGTGGCGCGAAAGCTGGTCGTGGGTCTTCGCCATACAGGTTGGTATTGATGCCTGATCGATAGGCAGTGCCTGATTCCCTTGATCAAGGATGTCCGTCGAGATCTTTTGCGGATGAATCACTGGTGACGAAGATTGCATTGGAATCAGTAGAGCATGAGCCTTGTTATTTTGATCCACATCTTGCAAGGATCGATAGAAATACGAAGTTTGTGTCTGGGGATGTGACGCATTCTCCGACGCCGTCCTGTGAGTATGTGGCTGGCAGACGTTTTGAGGAAGACACTCTGTAGAAGACGTCTGCTTTATTAGCGTACACGGCAGAGTAGATGTGATCCCTATTGAAAAAGATGGTCCAAGTTGACTTCGTTGAGACAGTAGAAGGTCCATTGTTTTAGACTGAGTACTAGACTGAGTACGGGACGGTGGGCGTTGAGTTCGAATGTCAAGAATGGAAGAGACTTTTGAGTTGATGGTGGTGTCGACAGATTGGGTATTGGGTAAAGTCATCGGACGTATTGAAGTTTGTTCAGTCACCTTTTGCTCCGCCACGTTGTTCAAAATGATCGGAGGGTAAGATGCACCTTGTGAACCACTAGGTTCGGTGGCGCTGCCGGCACCCGTGTGTAAGTGGAGTGAAGCGTCTCCTGGGACTGTTGTCCGTCCCTGCGCGGACGTCTGTTGCATCAAAGGAGGCGCAGAGAATGATTGGATTATTGAATCTTTTCCAACGAGGGGAGTGGAAGGGCTTGGTACAGAGAGGAGAGTGTCGCGAGATCGAGACGATATCCCCCCGGCAGTCTCTTGAGCTTTCGGTTCTACATGATGTAGCGCACTTTTTGATGTGGTCATTCGTGAAGGAAGAGAAAGGTAATCGTCCGGAGGAACTGCATGATATGGAAGCTTGGGAGCCTCGTGGATGGAATGGGAAAATGTCGGTGTCCGACCTTGCGATCCCGTCGATTCCATACGGTCCCTCGACATATCGACAGTCGGTGCGTCTGAAGTTACCCTGCCACCATGCGTAACAAGCACCTGTGTCTGTTCATAAACTCGGGAAGGGTGTACATACGGAGTGTCCGACGTTTGCAAGCCAGCCGTTCGTGATGCGGTTATCTCATTTTGATACCAAGGGGATTCCGTGCGAGATCCCTGAACAGCCAAAGGCTGGGCGTCTGTCATTGCTTGAACAACTGATGGGATTGGGTGCGTCATAGCGGGATATCTTGAAGAGTCAAGTCTTGGTACATCCGTCGAACGAGGTTTTGAGTGCGTATCCACAGTACGGCCTGGGTGCTATCAAGATGGAGTTCAAAAATGGACAGTCTAGCGCCAAAGACTCCAATTGACCTTGGAAGCGCCAAATGTTTCAGCTTCGCGTAACGCCGCCTGTCGAGATGCACTTGAATACATTGTCTTGGGGGGCATCATGATGGTCTGCAAAGAAAAAAGAGTTTGCCAATAGCAGTAATCTATATTAAATCAAGACTGACATGATCTGATTGCTCCTCCAGCCTTTGCTTCTCAGTACGGGCTATAGAGGTAGTGTTGTCCACCAAAAGAGGTGGCCCTGAATTTGACCTCTTTTTCGAAAAAGGCCACCGGGAGGAAAGCGAGTTGGGTGCCTAAGAATAAAACAATCGAACCAATCGTACTAGCGTGATCAGGGGTTTAGGAAAATGCCTACCTCGTCGTACTTTGACTGGTCTGCATTTGAATTCGAAAGTTGGACATCGTTATACATAACCTGGGTGGATGAGGCAAGGGGGAATGACGTAGTTAAGTTGCTTCCAATCCTCTGCTATGATGTTGAAGCACGTCAGAAGCCGAAGAGCAATAACAGTATAACTCACACGTTCTTTGTGCTTTGAGCGTCCTATTTCACCAAAAGAGGTGTTGGATGCTGCGGGATCAACCCGAGACGGCTGTTCAGCAGCGACCAAAGTCGATTCTTTTCCATGATGACCGAAAGACAGGGACGACTGATTGAAATTTCCATACCCTGCTTGGTTTTCACGCGAGTTCGACGCGAACGTAGCTTGGCGAAGATATGCCAACGTAGGGTCTGAAAGAGCCGAGGGAACAGATTCATGTCTTTTCTGTCGCAAAAAAAAATTGGAAAGGTAACAAAGGACGATACAAACGAGAATACCGTATTCGACAGATGAGGTACTTCGACGTCAGTGAGGTTGCGCTTGTGTTTCGAGAGCTTCGGTAAGTCTTTACGAGGTGAGCTATCCGAGTTAGTTTCATCGTGAGTTGCAGTGTGTCGAAGTTGTTTCCTAGGCTGAAAACTGTGCATCGAGGCAGAATTCCATTCTGCATTTCCCGGTTCAAAACGTCTGTCCAGATAGTTATTGTCTTTATGATCATCTCGACGGCGCTCACGTTGATCTGGATCCCGGACTCTGTCATGCTGTCTGCGCTGGCTGAACTCACTTTCCATCTCACGCGGCCGAGTCACATAAGGATGTCCCCCTCGTAAGTCCATGTCAACTTGAGATTTCCCACCGGCCCCATATCTCTCCGTATGAGCGCCAGTACCCTTTGCAATGAGCCCATGCTCTTTTGCCGGGTCCCCTAATTCTTCGCTTCTTGCCCTGGTCTTCCCTTTTCGATCGAAATTCTCTTTCTCTCGCTCCCCAGGCCTATTTTGTTCCCGTTCCCTCCGCGAATTGCTAGCCATATCTTGGTCCGCATCTCTTCCCGTTGGCCGCCCTTTGATAGGATTCCTATTCCTGTCTCCTTCACGTTCTCTGTGTGCCTCTCGATATTCCTTTTCTTTGGTATGGATCCGGCCTCTCTCCCTCCTCTCATTTCGTTCACGTTCCCGATCACGATCTCTGTCACTTTCGCTTTCCTTTTCCTTATCCCTCTTCCTTCGCTCTCTGCTTCTTCTCCTGTCTCTCCTGTCTCTCTCATCGTCCAAGACGCTCCTCTGGTCCTCGTCTCTATCCCTATGCTGAATGTAGTCTTTCTTCTGGCTGGATCTCTCTGTAACTCTGGCCTTATATCGCGCAACGTCAGCATCTCTCTCTCGCGTCCCTTGTTCCCTTTCTCCTCTTTTGTCTGCGACCCTATGTCGGTCGTCGGAGCGTCTTTGACGTTGAAGATCATCTTCCCTATAGACCATAGGAGATTGACGGACGGGCGGCGGTTGCGTAAGTGGTAGAGGACGCTGGCTTGTTGACCATCCAGCCGAGCCATCGAGGTATTGACCTGGATCTAGGTAGGATGGTGTTGCAACAGAAGCAAAGGCGGTACTCGCAACTTTAGTATGAGCTGGCCCATGATAACCTCTGCCAGCGGATGGATACGTCGTGTAGTCATATCCTGAGGATGCAACATGTGGTACCGAGTAGACTCCCGTTTGATGAATACGACTTGGATCACGTCTTTCGCCAGCCCCTTGGATATCGATAGTGGAATTAAGAGGTTCCCGAGTTGTTCGATGGCGAGTCTGGTCGTCATTGGGTTCTATTTCAGGTGGCAACCAGGCCTGATAGTTTGACGTCGGGTCGCTTGTTGGCTTGCGCGCGCCAGAGTGTCGTTGGAAGAAGCTCTTCATCCAACGCTAGTCTGGAGATATAGCAAAGGAGGGATGGCTCCGGAACCTATACAGGTTCCGCTTCTTGTAGCAGAATCTTAACAAAGACACGCGGGATATCAGGATAAGGGATGTTTTCGACATGAGGCGAAAACGGGCTGCAGTCAATGCCGCCACTTATGGTAAGGTCTGCCTAAGC
Source organism: Termitomyces sp. DKA64 (assembly GCA_017657295.1). Taxonomy (NCBI): domain Eukaryota; kingdom Fungi; phylum Basidiomycota; class Agaricomycetes; order Agaricales; family Lyophyllaceae; genus Termitomyces; species Termitomyces sp. DKA64. The sequence continues at coordinate 247,737 of JAGGAV010000001.1, read as the reverse complement.
GACATTGGAGTTTCAGAAAACGAGCCACGTTTACGCTGAAACTTACCTTCGCAGTAAATGCAATAAGATGTATACCCTTGAGCCAAGACGGCGGAAGGTGGTTAGGAGCAAAAAGATCAAGTTGTTCACAAAAAACGACCTAATCATTTGTATAGAATGCCTCTTGTACTTGGTAGACAATCCTACACAAAATATGTATACGTAAAAGGCTATGATTGAAACAAATAGATGTATGCCTGGAACACGAAACCATCAGATGACAATCAAAGATCTGCTGGTACTGAGATCATGGGCATGGTTCAGGGTCCAGGAGGGGTAACCCTAACTGACCAGCCTCAGAACGAGACTGAAAAGCATTCCGAGGACTGCCTGGATTCAATCTTACACGATTTTGACTCATTACGGGACAGTGGGACAGCATAGAAGCTGTAGAAGACATGTGTCTTCCTGTCAGGACAATTTAAGGATCGTGTGGCGAAGAGAAGAAATCAAGAGATGGATAGATATCAAAGAAAAATGGATGCATCACAAAGAATGATTCATTGTGATGGAAGGAGTCAGCGAGACGTTGTTAGCTTCAAGATATTGTTGAGACCCGAGACCTGAAGCCTGAGGCCTGAGGCCTTGAGGAAAGATTCGACGTAGAACTAAGAGAAAAATTTGGTGTTAATAGGCCTCGGAAAACCCCGCCCCCTGTTCGGCCAAGGCCGAACGGCACATTCGATGAGTCGTGACTTTGTAATTCACTCCGCATCGCTCATCCCAAACCTCATAGCACATATTCTCGACACGATTTTCAACGCATATCACGTCTTGCATATTACCTGATTAGATTGGGAGGTCTGTTTGGTCGTTGATACGGAATTTTCGGTCTCGATGGTGCGTAACAATAGCCGCTGTTGTGTATCTTCACCTGTCACCTAGCTGCACTCTCTCTTTAGAACGATACCATGGATGTACTAGATGAGAGACAAAATGGTGCACCTCCAATGGAAATAGACGAGGTTGTATCTGTCAGAGATCGTAAGTTATGGACTTGCATTCTCGATAATTATCCTTACTTGGTGTCGTCATCGTTTCCATAGATGAGGCATTTGCAGCCAAGCATATGCCCGACTTGGGGCATGATGTGAAAGATTTCCAAGTTTTCACTTGGCGTTTAATTAGCTGGAAGAAACTGGAGAAAAAGCTGACAAGTCCTGAATTCGATTGCGGTGGCCACAAATGGTGGAATCACAACCAGTCTCTCTTGATACTGTGCTGAGCAAGGTCTTTGTATAGGCGAATTCTTCTTTTTCCTTTTGGGAACTCGAACGCTCCCCCAAACGATACTGTGTCGGTATATCTTGACTATGGAGAACCTAAGAAAGCGCCCGAAGGTTGGCATGCCTGTGCCCAGTTTGCACTCGTGATCTCCAATATACATGATCCTACTGTGTACACAGTAAGCCGTATGTCTTTATCTACCTTATTTGGAGGACACGCTTCCATTTTTCTTGTCTAGATGCGCATCACCGGTTTATCGCGGAGGAGTGTGATTGGGGTTTTACTCGGTTCAGCGAACTACGCAAGCTTTTCAGCATCCAGGATGGACACAATCGACCAACTATAGAGGACGAGTCAGCTGATATTACTGTTTATGTTCGAGTTCTGGAAGATCCAACAGGTGTCCTGTGGCACAACTTCGTCAAGTATGTCTACTTCCTGTCTTAATCTTATAAATGACGAGACTCATGTTGCTATAAGCTATGACTCCAAAAAGGAGACTGGTTTCGTTGGTCTTAAAAATCAGGGCGCTACTTGTTACATGAACTCCCTGCTTCAGTCTTTGTTTTGCACGAACTATTTTCGGAAGGCGCGTCGCGGTTTTCGCGATCCTTATCTTCTCTTACATGTGTTTACGGTATAGGCTGTGTATCAAATTCCTACCGAAGATGATCATCCAACAGAAAGTGTTGCTCTAGCGCTTCAGCGTGTCTTCTATCACCTACAAACCTCTGATCAACCTGTTGGTAAGTGGATGTTTGTTTCCTGGATTTATTGTGTTAGTCTGATATAGAGCGGCAGGGACGATTGAATTAACCAAGTCTTTTGGCTGGAAATCGCTTGATTCATTTCTGCAGCACGATGTTCAAGAGTTTAATCGTGTACTTCAGGACAAACTTGAGTCGAAGATGAAGGTCGGCGTTCATTGCGGTTCCGCATATCAAGTCGGTTCACAGAGCTCTATGTAGGGGACAAAAGCAGAGGGTGCCATTGCTAAACTCTTTGTCGGCAAGATGAAAAGCTACATCAAATGCGTGAACGTGGATTACGAATCATCCCGGATTGAAGAATTCAATGGTCTGCTCAATCGTAAACTATTGACGCCTGGGTTCAATTTAATTTTTTAGACATCCAACTAAACGTTAAGGATATGAAGAATCTCTACGAGTCATTCAAGGACTATGTTGCAGTCGAGATGCTTGAAGGTGAAAACAAGTATCAAGCAGAAGGATTCGGTCTTCAGGACGCTAAGAAGGGTATTATATTCCAGTCTTTCCCGCCAGTTCTTCATCTGCAACTCAAGCGCTTTGAATACGACATCCAGCGTGATGCTATGGTCAAGATCAATGACCGACACGAGTTCCCTTTCGAGATTGACCTCGATGAATTTTTGGATTCAAGTGCTGATCGATCACAGCCCTGGGTTTACAAACTTCATGGCGTTTTAGTGCATTCCGGTGATTTGCACGGAGGGCATTACTTTGCATTGATTAAACCTGATCGCGAAACAAGATGGCTGAAGTTCGACGACGACCGAGTGACACCTGTTACTGACAAGGAAGTGCTCGAGGAAAATTACGGCGGCGAAGCTTTAAATGGTATTCCGCCATCCCTGCAACGCAATCAAGTTCGGACTATGAAACGGTTCACAAACGCCTATATGTTGGTGTACATCCGGGATTCCGCTATCGATGAAGTTTTGGCTCCCTTCACGGAAGAAGATACACCTACACATTTAAGTGAGCACTCCTTGTTAATCTATGATATGGTACCGTACGACCATAATTTCCTAGAGCGTAGACTGGACGAAGAGCGCCTACAGATCGAAGCGAAGAAGAAGGAACGCGAGGAACAGCATCTATTTTTAACGGCGAAGGTGAAGATCGAATCTCATGTCCTCGGAAAAAGACTTTAACCACTTTGTAGGTCATCACAGACGAGACATTCTCTAAACATGAGGGGTTCGATCTCGCCTCGTTCGATGAAAAGAATTGGCCACCTTCCGACTTACCGAGTTTCCGCGTTTTGAAGCAGGAAACTTATGCCACATTCAAGAGTCGTGTTGCTCAACATTTCAATTCCCCTGAGAGTCAGATCCGTCTTTGGGTCTTGGTCAACCGGCAGAACAAGACTGTCCGACCAGATACTCATATTCCTGAAAATGAGCCTGCCCTCAGTCAGTTCTGAAGTTTCACGTACAATATCCTATTTTAACGATCTCGGCTCAGCTGTTGAGGTCATTCGAAATAATATGGCTGCGAGACAGAACGATCTTCGTCTTTATCTTGATGTGATAACGGATCCCACCAAGGTAAACATACGGCATCATTACGATGCATTCAATCAACTCACGTCAGGATAACAAACAGCCCGAGCCTCCTCCGCAGTCTATCATGATTTTCCTCAAGCATTTCGACACTTCTAAACAATCTTTGTTTGGCGTGGGCAAGATATATATGCCGCGAACGAGTAAAGTGGGTGACCTGGTGGCCATCATCAATGAAAGGATGCGTTGGACGCCGGGGACTCCTTTAAAGTTGTTCGAGGTAACTGCTAATCCACGACCTTTTCCTTAATCATCTGTTCATTATGGGAACTCCAGGAAATCAAGCCTGGAATGATTGAACTTATGAAACCCAAGCTTTCATTTGCACAGAGTGAGATTCAAGACGGCGACGTCATCTGTTTCCAGGTCGATTTGCCTGAGAAGGAGTAAGACTCGATCAATTGTAATTTTTTTCTTCCAGCTGATAGCTTTCGAAAGGATTCACGACCTTGAGAGCCAAGGGCTCTACTCCAACCCCTCGCAGTATTATGATTTCTTGCAAAACCGAGTTAGGATCATATTCCGACCAAAGTTCGAAGAACCAAATCATGATCATCCAGAATTCGATCTTACTCTTAGTAAGAAGCAGAACTATGATACGGTATGTTACGCTTCATGATCATTTGAATTGACTTGACCATCACTAGATGTCTGCCAAAGCGGGCGAGTTTTTGCGTCATGATCCAATCAAACTACGATTCACGACTACTCATGCAACCAATGGGTCCGCGAAAGCTGTTTTAAAGAGATCTCTCAATCAAAGTATAGCTGAAATTATGGCACCGACTTACATCAACCCTACAACAACTGTCATTCTGTATGAGAAGTTGGATGTCAGCATTGTCGAACTGGAGACGAAGCGTAGTCTCAAGGTCATTTGGACTGGCATACATAATAAGGAGGAAGCCACACATCCTTTCCTTCTGCCGAAGACGAGTTCGGTACACGACCTGGCAGACCACCTTGCGAAATTGGTCTCATTGACGCCAGGTGGCACCGGTAAGATTCGAGTGTTTGAGATCTCAAAGGACGGGAAGACGCAGAAGGAATTCACTGGTTCTGAGATGATTGGCAACATCCCTGATCCAGTGGAGCTATACGCGGAGGTATCGTGTCATTACTCGTGATGGCCTCGATAACGAGCTGATTGGTCTCGCCAGGAAATTCCTCAAGAAGAACTGGAAGCAGATGATTCGGATAAGGTGATCAGTGTCTTCCATTTCTCCAACCAACTTGTTCGCACACATGGTATTCCCTTCAAATTTGTCCTCAAACGAGTATGTTTCAGTATAGCTTCCTTTGGTGGATTCACTCATTTCATCCTCAGGGTGAAAAATTCGCGGATACAAAGAAGCGACTGCAAGCACGGATAGGTGTATCCGATAAAGATCTTGCTAAATATCGTTTCGCTCTAATCCAAGTTTCCACTTTCAAGCAACCTTCCTACATCGAAGATGGTATGTCTACTTTCGATCTTGACCAGCTTGTCTTTTTTTGATAAACTTGCAGATGACACCATATACGAGCATCAGTTTGCTCCAGAAGACGCTCTTGGCCTTGATCATCTCGATAAGTCTGGTAAAACACGAGCGGGAGCTGGGGAGAAGGCAATCGTCATCAGAGGGTAATTGTACATATCATTACGTAGTTATAGTTCGTGGAGTATCTCATTTTATTTGCTCTTCCTCATGCTCGTTGACTGCCACTTGATAAAATAAGGTCTTCTCATCAGTGAAATCGAAAAGGAAGAGGCAAAGTCAACTTGCACAATAAAGTTACTTCTTTTTCTTATTCTTTTTAGCGCCCTGCCCAATCGGTCAGAAAAAACCTGGAGGAAACATAACTCCACTCTCACATCGGCATCGCCATTTTCGACGCCTGTACTCGGTGACGACCCGCTGGAAGATCTTGAAAGCGAAGGTGGTGCTATAACGGCGGTATGCTTGGCTTTCACTTCATACTTGCGTTCTGACGTGACAAATTAGAAGGGTATCGCTAGTCAACAAGAAAACCGACCTAATTCGACTCTTGCTGCCGGTATGTTCTCAAAAATAGCGCGCATCCTTTCGTTTGCCAACATTTCATTGGCGGTCGGGAATATTACTTGTCCCCAGCCCTCCACAAAGGAATTTGCCTCACCAACGACCTCCATAATCTCGACCTCGAGTTCTTTTTCGGCATTTATGATGCTGTTCCAGATGTCATCTCCTATTGAACCCTTTTGTAATAGATTTTGAAGAGCTGGTTTATCCTCTCTGATACGCATCACTCGTTGGACGTCGGCCATGGCGCGTCGGACGAGTGCAGATTTTAGGAGCGCGTCTGATGGGCGAGGGTCGCTTTGAAGGAGAGTAACATATGCATTGCGTTCTGGATGTGAAGGAAAGTAGGGTTCATATGGTTGTGCTGCGAGGTGTGTGTATTAGTAGTGACAAGGCTGAGGATACGTTGGGCCATACCAGACGTGTGTCTGCGATAAAAGTGACTGAACAGAAAGAGGCCGCCAAAAACAATTATGATATACGCGATTGGGACGAGAACAGAGGCCATTGCACGACGCCTGGGTGGAAATGGATGAATCGACGTGTTCGCTTGGGCTGGCGAATACGTATTATTTGCATTTGCTTCTTTCCAAGGCTGTCGTCACCTGAGGCAAATCGCGAGTTCCAAACAACACGCGAGGCCGGGAACCGGTTAGGACCGGGTTCATTGACCGGGTCTGACCGTCCTCCCGGACCCGTGAAAAACCTTGATCCGCTCACTAGCCGGAGTGGATGAAATACGGGCGTCTCACGAGCCGGGTCGTTATCTCTTCCTTCTCCACCCATGTTTGCCCGAAGCCGCCTTTCCAGATACATTCAGACTAGCGCAAGCACCCTCCAAAGGAGGCTCGCTTCCACCAAGGTGACGTTGTCCGTATCTCCCTTCCGTGAGTTAACTAACACGTTAAGTAGTCATTGCGCGAGACCTTGGAAGAAGTGATTCCTGCTAAGCAAGAGCAACTCAAACGTCTGGTATGTAGCATACCATCGAGCCAACTCATTCACCTGATTTCGATGTAAGAAAACGGAACATGGGCAAGCTGTCGTTGGTGATGTCAAGGTACGGTCTATCATTGTGTATAAATTTTGATGTTATGCACGCGAATGCAAATCCACGATAGGTTGAGAACATCATCGGTGGAATGAGAGGTCTGAAGGCCATGCTCTGGGATGCGTCCGTATTGGATCCCAATGAGGTTTGTAACCCGTCATTAACTTCCGTTCAATATTTTCTGACTATGAATCTTGACAGGGCATTCGTTTCCATGGAATGAGCATTTCGGATTGTCAAAAAGTCCTTCCTCCCGCCCCCGGTGGCAAGGAAATCATTGCTGAAAGCATGCTCTGGCTTTTGCTTACCGGGAAGGTCCCAACCGTGGAACAAACTCGACAATTGTCTAGGGAACTCGCGGAGAAAGGCGAGCTTCCTACATATATTGAAAACCTTCTCGATTCGTAGGAATATTTTGTTTTTGCCCTGCGCAGCCTCACTGACCTCCCTATCAGTCTCCCCAACACTATTCATCCTATGACACAGCTTGGCATGGGTGTCGCCGCATTGAATCGTGAAAGCACTTTCCAAGCAGCCTACGAAAGGGGTATCAAGAAGAGCGAATATTGGACCTATACGTTCGACGACTCCATTAACCTCATTGCCAAGCTTCCTGCTCTCGCTGCCCGCATCTACCGTAACGTCTACAAGCCCAACACTGCTTTGCCTTCGATCGACAAAGATTTGGATCTCGTTGGTCAGTGGCTACTCAGTCTATCTTTCTCGTTTTCTTATCCTTTATGTTAAAGGGAACTATTCTCGTCTCCTCGGATACGGCAACAACCAAAGCCTGACGGAGTACCTCCGTCTCTATATTGCCCTTCACGGTGACCACGAAGGTGGCAATGCCTCCGCTCACACCGCTCGTATGTAATCGTTTATTCCATTTCCAGCATTCGATCTGAGCTAGTGCAACCTAGACCTGGTTGGCTCTACGCTCGCGGACCCCTATCTTGCCTACTCCGCTGCGCTGTTCGCCCTTGCTGGTCCTCTTCATGGGTATGTTACGTTTCTCTGAGAGTCAATATTGTCCATCCTGATTTGTTGTGATGACAGTCTCGCCAACCAGGAAGTGTTGAGATGGCAGCTCGCCATGCAGAAAGAGATCGGATCCAATATTACTCACGAGAACATCAAGGATTATCTGTGGAAGACGCTCAAGAGCGGTCAGGTTGTTCCAGGGTAAAACAACAACATCTCTCATGAATCCATGTCTTAATATTTTGATTAGATACGGTCACGGTGTCCTCCGCAACCCTGATCCTCGCTTCATTGCGCTTCAGGAGTTCTGCAACACCCTGCCTGAGCTTCAGAATAGCCCTATCATCCAATTGGTGAACAAGGTGACCTTCGGCTTAAATAATCATGACGAGAAAAGACTCTTACTTTTCATTCACAGACATCTGAAGTTGCTCCAGATGTCCTCAAGGAGCACGGAAAGGTATCATCGCATCCCATAATTTTTATCGCTTGTCTAAGCTAATATATGAACGTGTAGACCAAGAACCCGTATCCTAATGTCGACGCTACATCGGGTATACATCACTTTTACTTTATCGTTGCTTGAACAATGTTGACCGTGCCCTCAGGCTGTGTTCTGTACCATTACGGCCTCAACGAATTCAAGGTGAGTCCCATCAGCGTCACTATAGGGCCAGACACTTAGAACGTACCGCGATTTTAGTATTACACCGTTATCTTCGGTGTTTCCAGAGGTTCGTTACAACATGCCTTCTTGCCCTGCAAAGTACTGACGGCGCTTGTGTTTTGCAGCATTGGGTGCTCTCACTCAACTTGTCTGGGCCAGAGGTTTGCATTTTTGTTATTGTTTGTTTGTTTTTTCTGATTTTCTTGTGTAGCTCTTGGCTTGCCCCTCGAACGACCCAAGTGTACGTTTTCATTGACTCTCGAAATGATGGAAGATCTTTTGCTTACTTTCTCTCAGCACTCTCCATTGAGGCTTTGGAGAAACTCGCGAAGCAGTAGATCCACCGTCACAGGTAGATCACCGTTAAAAACCAAAACATCTGGCATAGGATGGATCCACACAGTACATTAGAGGAATATCAACAATGTTTATTTCGTATCATACACCATACTGCACGGGCCGAGTAAGAACACTGTGAACATTGCGTGATCAAAAAATAAACCTTTATTCAGTCCAAAACGTACAACAAACAACAGGATAATATGTAGAAATGTTTGCTTCGTATCAACCGTACGTAGAATCGCTATACAAGTCCAAACTCCTGACCTGGACATACTTATGGGTCGGAAATAAATAAATAAGATAACATGTTCAATGATTGAAAACCAAGCCCAGAGAAATCGGCACATAACGTATTCCCCTCAAAATCTTCGCATTTGTTGATTTTGAGGTTGACCCATCGGCTGTTGCTGCGGGTAGTGTTGTGCAGGTGGCGCCTGCATTTGTTGCGGGGAACGTCCTTGATGACCGGGAGGGGGGACTTGATTAGGTCCACCAGGCATGCCCCCAGGTGGCATGCCAGTCCTCACCTGTGTTGGCGGAGGCTGATGCAGACCAGGTCCAGGCCCAGGTCCATATCCTTGAGACGGCGGCCCCTGACCAGCAGGGTAGCCACGAGGAGGCTGGGGCTGGCCATACCCAGGTGGAGGGGGAGACCGAGTACCCGGTGGTGGCTGGGCATGTTGAGGCGGCCGCTGTTGTGAAGAAAGTTGCTGAGGGGCCGGGCCATAGACTGGGCGAGGGGTCCCTGAATTGGAAGGCACGGGACCAGGGTCACGGAGTAAGACAGGTGCAGAGCGACCAACTGGTACACCGTTGCCAGGTGGGGCAGGAGGTGGATTCTTCTCGGCGGCTTTCATAATCTCATCACTGTTTTGTTGGTTAAATTCCGAATTGCAGAATAGTAGAGATGCGATCGACTCACTCAAGCAGGTTCAATGCTGCACAGAGCACGACCCATTCAACACAATCTTCATTTCCTTCTCCCAGAGTTTGCCAGACAGCCTTTTCCTCAGGAGTCTTTCCAGTGATGCTGATACGAGTACCCCCGCCATTCGGGCCAGGTGGATTCTTCTGAATTTTGCCAAATTCAATACGTTTTGGTGGGATATTATGACCAGCATAGGCGAAGTAAAACATGCTCCAGAATGCCGCATTGGGATTAGGCTTGGAGATCTGGAACAAGGGAAGATCCGCCGAATCTGGCGACGGGAGGGAAAGTTTGTATATCGGAGAGATGACACCGGTGTTAGCAATAGACCATTTCAGGTTGCGAGAGGCCTCGCAGCGAACGACTCTAGATGATGCTGAAGACGAGTGACCTGGATCCGAGACAGACGCCTTTCCTCCGTCTTTGCGAGGGGGAAAAAGCTTGGCAACACAGAGATCGCCCTGTGGCGAGGGAGTCAAGAGGTAATTCTCTGTGTTCTGATAACGAGGAGGATGGGATAAACTAGAAGCATGGCTGGTGAGTGATGAAAATACGTACAAAGTTTGTGTGAAGGTACGAATAAAGGATGTTAGAAGGTTGACCTGTATTGGGCGTGACATGGGCAAATTCTATAGGAGACTGTGGAATCAGACTGACCATGGGGGGTCACAATCAAAGTGGGGAGGTGATTTGGAATCGGGGGGTGCGTAGGCGAGGTGTATACAGCATATATTGCTGAATATTTTTCAGCAAGTGCGGTGTGCAAAGACTGTCAGGGACGTACCGGCCATGCTACGGAGAGAGATGAGGAAACCTCGCCGCCACGATCGCAGTAACAGGTCTCGTGACCACGTGATGTCTTATCCGTTACCAACGACGATGGTTACCACCACTCCAGGGTCAAATATATACTACAGCCATGTGCAGTGTGCAGCTGGTCACTCCAGCTGTGTTGAGCTCAGAAATCATTGTCGTATCTGTGATAACCTGTGCCACAGTAATTTGCCCCTGTGGGGTGCTGTTTATGGTGACTGTCACGCACCCGTCACAGTCACCCATCCGTTGTTCATCGATTCTGACAGCGACGGACGGCAGTGGTCGGCGACAGCGGCCAGCATCGTCAACGTCATCTTCCTTGACTCTCGTACCTTACTGTAACGACTGATCATGAAAAATCTCAAGAAAACTTTGGTCAGTTCTGCTCGGCACGCAATCACCACTCCTGACCATCTACATCTCCCGTACAGCTCAGAAAGACCTCACAAGATTCCAATTCATCCAAAAAGGAATCGAAACCCAGCACCGGTAGTTCCAATGCAGTACCGCCTGTTCCACCTCCAAATTCTGCCAAACCTCTCCCCCCTGGTGGTTTAGGCCATCATCTCAATTCCAGCAACCATATAGTTCCTTCCCAGACTCCTTCTCTGATTCCCGCTTCATCTCATAAATCTACATCTTCAGCAATTGCTGGTATCACCACTCCTGATCGAAGATCCTCTGCCGATAATGGGTCGCCCGCCCCTCCTATAGTGGTCGTTAGTTCAGACGGGCCCGAATCCTCTAACCGTACCCATGGAAATAATCCAGAAAGACTCAATGACGCAGTTGTACCACCACGCGCAACGACTCTCAATCGTCTTCGGGCTGGCCCAAAGGACACCATACCTATGATGGGCAAGCCGCCACGCAAGCAACGCAGTAGTCGGTTTGTCGTCACAGAGAAAGTCGAAATCGAACGCCTCCCTCCGTTCATGGGTATGTATCATTGGTAATTGATTTCAATCTCCTTCTGACCCCTTGTTATGTCACCTAGAAACTGCTCCGAATGAACGTCCTCAGCTATTTTTGAAGAAGCTTCATCAATGTCGCGTTCTTTTTGATTTCAATGACGCGAGTGCCGAGCTCAAAGGGAAGCAAATCAAGGCACAGACATTGCACGAAATGTTGGAATATATTACAACCCAGCGCGGTGTCATCACGGAGAACATATACCCAGAGGTGGTCAACATGGTAAGGCTTCATCCAGTACTATGCTCAGCCATAATCCTCAAACAATCCAGTTTGCCATCAATCTTTTCCGTTCCATACCCCCTCCCGTTAATCCCATCGGTGATGCATTTGATCCTGAAGAAGACGAACCTGTGTTGGAGCTAGCATGGCCTCACCTTCAAATTGTATACGAATTTTTCCTTCGTTTCGTCGAGAGTCCAGATTTTAACACCAACCTCGCGAAACGATATATTGATCAGCCGTTCGTTCTCAATCTTCTAGAGCTGTTCGATTCTGAGGATCCACGGGAACGTGACTTCTTGAAAACCACACTTCACCGCATCTACGGAAAATTCCTAAACCTTCGCGCATTCATTCGCCGCTCAATCAACAACGTTTTCTTCCGATTTGTCTATGAAACGGAACGTCATAATGGAATTGCGGAACTTCTTGAGATTCTTGGCTCTATCATTAACGGATTTGCTCTGCCTCTCAAAGAGGAACACAAGACATTCTTAACACGTGTCCTCATTCCCTTGCACAAAGTGAAAAGCCTTTCTTTGTATCACCCACAGCTCGCCTACTGTGTGGTACAGTTCCTGGAGAAAGACCCGTCGTTGGCAGAGGAAGTGATGATGGGACTTCTAAAGTATTGGCCCAAGGTCAATTCGCCTAAGGAGGTTATGTTCTTGAACGAAGTGGAAGAAATTTTGGACGTGACGGATCCTGTGGAGTTTCAGAAAATACAGGTCGCTCTCTTCTATCAGCTTGGGCGCTGCATTAATAGCCAGCATTTCCAAGTCGCCGAGAGGGCACTACTTTATTGGAACAATGAGTATGTGGTCAATCTTATGAGCGACAACCTGGCTGTTATACTTCCCATCGTCTTTCCGGCGTTGTACAACAACTCAAAATCACATTGGAATAGGTGGATGATTTACTTCCTTTGATAAACCATTTAGCGTTCTGACGTGATACTAGGACGATACACGGCATGGTATACAATGCGTTAAAGCTGTTCATGGAAATTAACCCTGATCTCTTCGATGAAACAATGCGGCAATACAAGGAACGCAAAATCGAGTGCGTGGACCAGTATCTGCTCTCATCAATATTGTTGATTCTTGAATAGGGAGCAACAACACGCTATCGGCCGCTACGAGGCTTGGCAACGGCTTCGAGAGATGGCGCGCAAAAATGCCCCGGGTGGCAGGTTACCCGAAGGATACACTGAAATTCCACGTTTGCCTCCGTCGCCGCCATCGAATATTGATGATACAGACATACTGAACTTGTCGATGGAACTCAACGCGGCCTCCATTGACGACGTTCCAGGAGACCTTGATGAACATGGTATTGAGAGGGTGCCAATGGCAGACCCTGGACTCGACGTGCGCAATTTGACTGGACTGATTTTGCACATACAGCACTAAGCTGAACATTTAGCGGCCCCTTCCTGAAATTGGGGGTGAACTATCACCGACTGGTACTGGTAGTCTACATTCACGTCGAAAGAGTGTTCTGCCTGGTAAATATTTCATGGCCTGCTGCTCTGACTGTTACTGACCAACATCATCAGTGGACCCGTCTGTCTTGCGCGACCTCCAGGCTCACAGAAGCTTGGATGATGGGCCTGGGTTGCACAACAATCGAGAAGTATGATGAATGTTCTATCATGATTATTGGACTCGGTTATGTTAGTTGACTGCCAAAGTATTTAGTTTTTATTCTGAGGATGGCGAACAATAAGGACGGGTTGTGGAATGACGTAGATGTATCACGTGAGGCATGAAATTTCCAGAGAATTCGTCAGGGTTCTTTGAATTTCTGGTCAATTCGGAATAAAGCCATAATATAAAAAGATGTGTGACGCCCGATTTCCGCCTCTCCAGACTTTCCCATTCACTCCACCATGTCTTCTTCCAAAGCCATCGGTATCGATCTTGGCACCACTTACTCGTACGTTCATCCATTTCCTCTTGTCGAACCTCTGCTGATTCGCTACCACAGCTGTGTCGGTGTCTGGCAAAATGATCGCGTTGAGATCATCGCTAATGACCAGGGTAATCGTACCACCCCTTCCTATGTTTCCTTCTCCGACAGCGAGCGTCTTATCGGTGATGCCGCAAAAAATCAGGTCGCCATGAACCCTCACAATACGTAGGTCTTTCGTTATCTATGTTTGTGATTCACGCTGAAGCAGCGCACCATAGCGTCTTCGACGCCAAACGTCTCATTGGTCGCAAATTCGACGATCCCGAAGTGCAGTCGGATATGAAGCACTTCCCTTTCAAAGTCTTCAGCAAGGAGGGTAAACCTTACGTCCGGGTAGAATATCGTGGCGAGCAAAAGGAGTTCGTGAGTGGAAATTTCTTCTCGCCGAGTCTCTCATCTGAGTTCGATCTAGTCACCCGAAGAAGTATCGTCCATGGTCCTCCTCAAGATGAAGGAGACCGCTGAATCCTACCTTGGAACGACCATATCCAACGCTGTCGTCACTGTCCCCGCCTACTTCAACGATTCGCAGCGTCAAGCTACCAAGGACGCCGGTACTATCTCTGGATTAAATGTCCTCCGTATCATCAATGAGCCTACCGCTGCTGCCATTGCTTATGGCCTCGACAAGAAGGTGACCGGAGAGCGCAATGTCTTGATTTTTGATCTCGGTGGAGGAACCTTCGATGTCTCACTTCTCACCATTGAGGAGGGCATCTTCGAGGTCAAGGCTACCGCCGGTGATACCCACTTGGGTGGTGAAGATTTCGATAACCGTCTCGTCAATCACTTTGTTCAGGAGTTCAAGCGCAAGAATAAAAAAGGTATGGTTCCTATTCCTTTGTGTAATATAAATAGTATCGACACGATGCGCAGATCTCTCCTCGAATCCTCGCGCCGTTCGTCGTCTGCGTACTGCTTGCGAGCGTGCCAAGCGTACCCTTTCTTCTGCCGCTCAGACATCGATTGAAATTGACTCTCTCTACGAGGGCATTGATTTCTATACCTCCCTCACCCGTGCTCGGTTCGAAGAGCTGTGCCAGGACCTTTTCCGTGGTACTCTGGAGCCGGTTGAGAAGGTTCTCCGCGATTCTAAGATCGATAAGTCTAACGTGCACGAGATCGTTCTTGTCGGTGGTTCCACACGTATTCCTCGTATCGTCAAGCTTGTGTCCGACTTCTTCAACGGCAAGGAGCCCAACAAGAGTATCAATCCCGATGAAGCCGTTGCTTATGGAGCTGCTGTTCAGGCTGCTATCCTCTCTGGTGATACCTCGGAGAAGACCCAGGATCTCCTGCTTCTTGATGTTGCTCCTCTGTCCCTTGGGTGGGTCTTGTCTTCTTTTATGTTTTGATGGTTGGTTATCTAACATGATATTCTCTAGTATTGAAACTGCTGGTGGTGTCATGACTGCCTTGATCAAGCGCAACACCACTGTGCCTACCAAAAAGTCAGAAATCTTCTCGACGTATTCGGACAACCAACCCGGTGTCCTTATCCAAGTTTACGAGGGTGAGCGTACTCGAACCAAGGATAACAACCTGCTCGGCAAGTTCGAACTCTCCGGTATTCCTCCTGCTCCTCGTGGTGTGCCTCAGGTTGAAGTCACATTTGATATCGATGCCAACGGTATCCTCAACGTTTCTGCATCCGACAAGACGACCGGCAAGTCAAACCGTATCACCATCACCAATGATAAAGGCCGTCTGTCGAAGGAGGAAATTGAGCGTATGGTCCAGCAAGCCGAGCAGTACAAGGGTGCGTAACATTTTGATTCTAGTATTCTATCTCATTAAATTTATCTATAATTTCTCTAGCTGAGGATGAGGCTGCTGCCGCGCGCATTACTGCCAAGAACGGTCTGGAGTCCTATGCTTACAACCTCCGTAACTCCATCAATGATGAGAAGCTCGCCGACAAGTTTGAAGCTGGCGACAAAGCCAAGTTGGAGGGTATCGTTAACGAGACTATCTCATGGCTCGATGCTTCCCAGGAGGCTTCCAAAGAGGAGTACGAGAGCAAGCAGAAGGAGCTGGAGAGTGTTGCCAAGTATGCCCTTTATTTCTCCGGCGTTATGATACCTTCTCACGTTCCGCTTTCAGCCCCATCATGCAAAAACTCTACGGTGCTGCGGGAGGTGCTCCCGGCGGTGCCCCAGGAGGATTCCCTGGCGGTGGATTCCCTGGCGGCGGATTCCCTGGCGGCGGCGCTCCTGGCGGATTCCCGGGTGGACACGAAGATGGTCCTAGCGTTGAGGAGGTTGACTAAGCTGATTTCATGTTCTTTTATCTATTTGACGCTTAATACAAATGACAATGATACAGTACAATAGCATAAACTCTGATTTGATTCACAGTCAAAGATATAGTGCAACAAAGATCATATTCAAGATATCCCAATTGATAGAGGTACTACTAAATGTTGACGGTATAGTTTCAAGCATTCACAACGCTTGACTTGAGAACACCAGCCTTTACGTTGTCACCTGCAACGGGCCGGGATAATCTGTTTTGACCGTTCTTGACAACGAATTGGGCACTCGGGAACGCGTCGAGGTTAGCAAAAGCTGTCAGCACGATCAGCTTAATCTTTGGGCAGGGGAAAAATATAAGACTCGCTTATGTTATTCATCGCATAGAAGGTTGCGTTCAGCGTTTCGGAGTCGATAGTCAGAAGGAAAAATCCCCTGAATGACCCCTCGCTCCACTGTAGTTCTGCATTGGTCTTAACTAGAGAAGCAGATATGATATCTGCATTGGAGGGTGATATATTGTCTCCAAATGGAGAAGAAGACGTGACCGCGGTTCCACCAAACTCAACGCCTATCGCTCCCTCGCCGGTGACTGGATTGTACCTAATTCCAATCGAAGAGGTAAATTCTGAGTCAATAAATACCAAATCCTGACTAACGATGTATCATTCGGGTCTATGGGTGGCGAGATGAATTAGTATCTAGTCTCGACTGGAATTTGGATGAGCAAACGCACGGGCTAGGTCAGAGACCCAGTTGGCGTGACTATCTCCTGAGAGGATGACCGTGTTGCTGATCTCGTTCTGGTAAAGATGGTCCAATATACGGGCGCGATTGGCTCGGTATCCATCCCAAGCATCCTGGAATGAGCATCAGATATTATCACAGTGCGAAGGCACGATGGATCTATTTGCGATTTACATACCACGTCGACTGCCGGGGCCAAATCGAATAATATTATTTGTCAGGAAATTGTGGATAGTAGATCAAAGCGTTCACGTACAGGTCCCGTTGAAACTGAGTTGGGTGAAAACTATTTGTTGTCTAAAGAACATCCACTGTCAGACAATCGACTCTGGGAACATATTAGTCAATGAACCGTACCCGACAACTCGCCATACTGCTTCCCTCTTCTTAGACTCTAGGAGAGTATCGGACAGCCCTTGACGCATCCTGAGCACGTTTTAGTGAATACGAACAGACAGACGCTTACATTGTTCTTGGGCGGCGCCCATCAAGGAGCGATTTTGGAAATCCGCTATGCTACTGATGACTTTTTGGGTTCAGTGAAGGGCAGAGCTTCCAAACGTTGATCACAACTTACATTCTAGATAGATAACGATGCGTCACAAAGAGCAGGGAAACGACAAAAGATCCACACCTGTGTTGTAGTAGAGCTTGCGCATGTAAGTCAATGGTATGAATTAAGTGGTAAGAGTCATCGTACATCGGTGATGTCCCGATCATATTGTCCTTGTCTCGAGTGAGGGCAGCTTCATACAGAAGAAATCTCGGTAACTGACGGGTGTCCAACATAGTCAAGTCCAGAAGTTTTCCGATTTGGAAATTCCTCCAGATTCGAAGCTTGTCGTCTGGAACTACTTGACGAATAGGCATCCATTCATGATACGCCCTGACTGACGCCAATTTTCGATCCGTGAAGCAAGCACCAGAAGGGGAAAATGCACAGCCTACGGCCGTGTCGTTAGAATCTGCGGTGCCCGCCTTCCATGCTTGGTCTGCGACCTATTGCAAAGATTGGGCTCAATGGGACACATTTCGTGGTACACTCGCACAACTATACTTCACCTCGTGGTCATCCTAGAAGCATCGAACTGATTCAGCATCGAAATGATTAAATTTGGCTAAAGCGCACCCTTCGAAAGTAAATCAATTATATGTGAGAAGATACGTAGCCTGAACTTTGCTCACCAGACAGCAATCCATGGTCCGGATTGATGGGCGAAAAGAAGGCTTGAATCCGTCCTATATTGGTTCAAGCGCTGACGATAGTCGTGGATTGTGGCGAGCTCGCGACCTAGCACCTGGCGTCCAATGGATGCTCTATCTTCTGTGAGAATATCACGACGCCAAACAAGGGTAGTGATGATTTACCCGCCAAGGGACTCGTATATCTACACGAAATCAACAATCTCCACTTCCAGTCCATATACTAAGAACTTTTCCTTACATAGTCTCCAAGATGAATAAAAATGTCCGCAGTCGTGTTATGAGCCGCATAACCATAAGCATTAAACCAACCTGAAGCACAAAAGACGGACGCTACCATGCCTATCGTGATCACTCATGAGATTTGACCACTTACCAGCCTGAAATTGAGAACATGAAAAAACTGCGATTGACAATGGTTTGCCTCCGTTGACTTGGTTAGCAGGAGCTGTACTCAAGGAAATGAGTAAGATTTCTGTACATTTTTTTCTGTCAACTCACTGTCCGCACTGGCCAAAGTCCTCGTTGTCCCTATAGGGCTTGTTGTCGAGGGATTTGTGCAGTCAGCAAAACCATAAAAATATCTCGTGTCAGGCTTCAATCCCGTAGCCTCTACTTTCAAAGTCCAGTCAACGTCATAGCTAGTAAAGGCACTTCCCGAATCCACTTCCCCTGAAAGGTCAGGGGACGTTGAAATCTTGTATGAAACACAAACAGGGACACTTTGATCAGGAAGAGCATTAGAACCGGGCGGGGAAACCGCCTCTGCCCGAGTCCACAGAAGTACTGAGTTATCAAAAGGATCTCCCTGGAAGGTTTAAAAATCAGAAGAAACGAATAATTCAAGAGGGAGCGCAATTTACACTTGCAACTGGGAAACAGCCCAAGCGTCAGGTTTTAGGGCCTGGTGTGTACACATAGAGACATACCGGAATGCGTAAAGTTTAAACCACCGTTCCAAATGAAAGGACTCTTCAGAACACTGCATCACTTTTCTCACAAGCTTATTTCATAGCCAGGTAACGTACATTGCTGAAATCTCCGCCATAGAAGGTCGTGTAATGATCATCGGTGAATTCGTTTGCGTTTGTCACTTGTCGGCGCGCATGGGCGAACGCTCGCTTTGCAATGTGGTCGGTCCGATGCGCGAGCTAATAGTGTCATTCGTATCCATGCTCATGGTTTAAACCAGAAAAGACTAGCCTGAGGATGCTCAGCAAATGGAGATCGATAAACAAGATTTCTGTCGAAAAGACGGGTAGCTTGCGTTCCTGCGACCACGCATATCAAAACCAAGGCAGTCAACATTTTCAGCGCGAGCTAAAGTAATGATGTATTCATTTCCCTTCTTATAGCATTAGTGTGAGAGCTAGTCTAGTTGTGTATCTTCTGTTCAACTCGGAAGAAGTGAGCTGAGTCATGTTCCATTGGCAGACCCCATATGCTTTCGGCCCTGTAGGAACTCTTCTTTCATATGGGAATGAGGTACAAGGTAATCTATCCGGGGCCTACGTGAGAGCTTCACCGGTTATTTCACTGAAGCAGCTGAAGTCTACGAGTGTGTGTGTGCATAAGTAGACTTTTGGTTCCATCAGGTGACGTGTGTCCCTTCCATTCTAGTTCGTGGGCAAGTATAGCCAGAAAGGTCAGAAGACACACGTAAGTATAGTGCCACGTAGAGAAATTTATTCCATGTTTAGCACAAAGTATGGTTATCGAAGGAGTTATATTTTTAGAATCTAGAAGTAGATCAGAGAGAAAATCCCGATCATTTGCCGATATTTGAGGCAATTTTAGCAAGTTTCCTGGCGTCACCAGCTGCTGTACATAGCTAGCGCTTTTCACATACTCATCGGCATGGTTTTTTCGATTACAAATTGTACGTGCAGCACGGCTTACGGCCCGACTTGACGTGTACTTATCCCTTGGCCTCACCATTTATCAGCCGAGGGTAGCGGCATGTTTGTAAGGATAGCCATGTGGTGTTGATACCCATAACCCGAAGACAAATCTCACGAGCAGGATTGGCAATAAAATGACTTGGACATAACTAAGCGCCCGTGTCAAATGAAACATCCAAGGGATGGAATTTCAATTTCGACGGTATGGAAGAGACCAAATTTTGGCATTAGTTTTCGTTCAAGTCTTCAATTGTGGCGATCTAACGTGGCGAACAAGAATCGAACAAAAGACCGCTGACTTCGGATGGTGGCCTTAATCACCATATCTCGGCCACAAACGATATATATGAGTCCGACTATGAAGCTTCCGTTCGTTTTGTACGCTGATTTTTAGACCTTGATTACGCCTCGCGTATATTGTGCATCCACAAGCGCCTGGTTGGTAAGTCTCGTGAGAATATGTTTCATATACATTCTAAACCTGTCTGATTAGATCTATCGTTTCCTTCCATATGCCATACCCTCCGCCGAAATTTCGTTTCTTGAGCCCGGTGGATGGCAGCGACAGTGAGCAAGAGATAGATGACAAAAAGGTCTCGCAGCGGAGGCAGGTTGCTTCTCGATCGTGAGTTTTCCAGAGGGCACATCTCCTAAGCCTTAAAACCTCCTTACACCCCCCGAAGTCGTGGTGCTTGTGTTCATTGCAAGTCGTTAAAAGTATGTCATAATAAATGCGCTACTTGGCCATTTACCTGACATCTCATAAGGTGAAGTGTGAATTCAAGCCAGGTGAAAGTATTTGCCATAGATGCCAAGCAGGGGGTCATGTCTGCCTCTCTCGAACTCGCAAGAAACGCAAACCAGCGCCGTACGTTGGCATTGTTATTACATCAATGTGGAGTTGCTTCATTTTCTATATAGTACCCATGAAGATTTGCAGGCGAGGGCACACTACCAGGACCTCCAGATCCAGCAGCTGCTTCACCAATTTGACAAATTGAGGGCAGATAGTAAGATACAAGAGTCAATGACGCGTGCTAAATCTATACGTCCACCCGATATTAGTTAGCTGATTTTGTTTCTATTGCCGTGGCGACTAACGAGGCAGTGCTGCGATAGAAAAGAGCTTGATGCTCCGAAAATGGGCATCAACAGCTAAAACACCCGAAGAATCGATTCAAATCAGCTTTTCATCGGGTATAGTTTGGGTATTCACGATACGAATGGGTATTGACTTCAGTCCAAGGGCTAGAAAATTTGTCACCGCCGGATATCGTGAAGTACTGTGAACTCTATGCGGAGGAAATCATGTATCTCTTCGAAATGTATGTCACCCGTAATTGTCCCTGGACCGTCCTGATCTTCTCTGCTGTAGATTCTTTGTTCGCATTAATGTATGGTTGAAGTTTAATCTTGTTCTCATATAATTTAACACCAATCATAGCCCTTCTTTTCAATACTGGATCCCGAGCTGCATACACCCCAGAATCTCATTTGGACCTGTCCATTCTTATTTACCGTCAGTGAGTGCCGTTTGTTATATTAATGTCCAGTATCGGTGTCAAGCAATTCATTGTCAAGTCTGTGCTGTTGCCTCTCGATATTATGAAGAGAAACCGACTATGTATCTGATGGCCATGGAATTTGCCCGCGATGCTGCTGGACGAGCGCTAATTGACGGGTCGAAAAGTGTAGATGTTTGTCAAGCTTACCTTTTGATGGCTGTCTACCCCATTCCGAAAAAGAAATGGGCGGAGGATCGTAGCTGGTTACTCATGGGAGTAGCTATTCGGTGTGTAAAGTGTACTTTTTCACTGCGACTGTCATTAACATCTAGCGGCGACATATCCAGAATGGCAATAGAACTTGAGCTCAATCAACCTCCACCCGATACTTGCAATGCAAGAGAAAAGCTGAACAGGACACGAACGTGGCTCAACTGTTATTGCGTCGACGGATCACATGCGATCCAGTTTGGCAAAATGCCTATGCTTCGTCTCGACGATTACTTGGCCAGGCATTCTCGAGAATGGTACCGTCTGCCAATGACATTGCCTTATGATGTCCATCTCTGTGCATACGTGCACATAATTATTATTGTCGCTGAATTCCGAGCGATGACGGCGAATGAGGTTGAGTCGCGAGTGAGTTATACACGATTCACTTTTTTGATGTCGTTGACCATGAGGCTAGGAACTTGATGTAGTTTCTCTGGCTCTGACAATAGAAGCAAAGCTTTCGCATGAGTTGTCGGGGTGGGTTGAGACCTATGCAGAGGAATTCTCGATTAATCGTAGGTCAAGATTGATTGGCATATAAATGCCTGTGCTGAGCCGATTTCTATAGCACTCCCAATTTGCGAGTATCGAGGCAATACAACACAGATGTATGGCAAATTTAATCGATATCAGAAGATTCTGTTAATTTGTCACCGTAGGATCACTGCATACTTACGTTTAGTTGTCCTTACTGTGGGCTTCCAGCACGCGGTCAAGTCAGAGTTGTCAAGAAACTCTCAAATACTTCAGAAGTCGGTAAAAGCAGCTCGCGAGGCCATTAAAATCATGGTGGAACGTCTTTTTCCGACAGGAAACTTGCGATTCGCCATGGGGGCCAATTTTCTGTACGTTACATTTGCGGCTGCATTTCTGATCAATGTACGTCGTCCTCTAGGTTGTAAAAGGTTCCATCCTCACACTTCACAGCTTCTCCGCCCTACTTTGGTCTGTCTTTTGGATGAAAGGACGCAATCTGAGATAATCCAGGAAGTGCAAAATCTTATTGCAATATTGGGTTCCGAGGGTGTGGCGATAGACGCACGGCACACACCAGCTCTGTACTGTCGGTTCTTGTCATCACTTCTTGCCAAGCATCACACTGTACCCCCTCAAATCCCTTCTGGATTGATCCTCAGTGACTCCTCTATCCCTTCATTTTCTAGCAACGAGCAATTGGCCACTTCGTCCTTCACCTCTTGGCCAGACATCATGTATGATGTTCACGAACATGACCAACAACATAGTTTCCCGACACACGAAGCAGTCTATCGAGATGAGGGAATCGACATGGATCTCAGTCTTTCTTACTTCATGAGGACCGTAACTCAAGAGTACTCTACACCTCCAGATCCGGCCCCATATGTCGATTTCTACAGTAGCGCTCAGAGATGGAACTTTCAAGACTCTTATGCAACGATGCCGTTTGCAGATTTGTGGAGGACGTAGACACATGTATGATCGTATGTACAGATGTATTCCTATTAATGAGGCAGCAATCAATTTTGAAACTGAGAAGTAACATGTGCAAATACAGTTTGCTGAAACGCCGTCCTCGATCGTTGGAAGTCGCGTCGATCACGTTGTAAATGCGCGTTTGGCCATGTCCCGATTTCGACCAACTCGCGCTTCCCCTCCGTTCAAACCTACTCGCCATCTAGAGCACCTGTCTGCTGACCTCTCTGGTGCTTCGACCAATGCTTCTGTTTCTGAACTTACTGGATTGTCACCTGATGATATTGACCTTTTAGATGCGGTCATTAATCGTGCTGGCCCCTCCGCTACAACTTTCTTGAGCGTATTCAAGGCATATAATGACGTTCTGAGAGACCGCGGCATCGACCCTCAGGAAGTGGTTTACTATGGAAAACTACTAAAACTTGGGACGATGAAGGGGAATAATTGGGGTGACAAATGGGATGCAGTCAAGGCACAGCATAATCGTGCCAGTGGACCATCGATAAACAATCAACATCGTCGTCGGGCAAATCTTGCTCAAGGACGTGGTACACAATTCAGAGTGCCTCTTGCATCAACTGAGGACACGCTTAGTACACCCTCCCATGCCGCCGACCTCGACGCGCCAACCTTATCTTTTGGACCCTCTATCTCTGTCAAACAGTCAGAACGACGATCTACAGCTCATACTACGGCATCCGACTCGTCCGACGACCTAAGACGCAATTCACTACTTCTACTGCCCGATACATCACCAATCAAGCAGCAGCAACATAGACCGTGGGGGTTCGGAGCTTCTTTACCTTCAGATAGTGGGGATACCTGTGCACCGTCCACAACACGCCCTACTGCTGCCCGCCGTTCCCAATTGCTCATCCAAGAATCTCTCGGCCGCAAGCTCCCTGACTCTACAGTCATTACACCTGCAAATGCAAGAAAAGCCATCACACGTGCAAGAGAAAGAAGGGGAAATGTCATTAATGAAGACGATGCCTGGAACAAGATCAGAATGGAAAGGGATGAAGCGGAAGCAGATGTTTTCAGGAGGACCCGATTATTGGAGCGTTGCTGGACAGTATGGACTCAATTATATCAGTGGATAGTGGTGCGTATAACGTCATGCATTTTATCCTCTATTCTATAGATTTTGACATTGTCGCAGACAACCAACGGCCAAGTTGCTGAAGCCCGCGACAACTTGATTATTCGCATTCATCTTCAACGGTGGAGGAAAGCCAGGTTATCTCGGGGGGATCTCTACCAGCGCATATCTATTTTATCTGACAACCGCTGCCGCAGAAAATTTCTTGCTGTATGGAGGCATCGGTTGAGAGGAAGGGAACAGGACAAATGGCGCCAGGACATGCGTCAAAAAATGAAGACAGTTAGAGAAAAACGAGAAAAAAAGTTATGTCAAGATGCTTGGGCTAAATGGCGACAGTTGTATCGTTCTCATATGTCCGGCCATTACTACACCGAACGACTGGTGCACCGTTTCTACACTCGCTGGATGAGACGACTATCTACAATCAATCACTGTGAGCTGATTGCGGATGATATATTTCGAGCTTCTGGAGAAAGGACTGTGGTGCGATATTGGGATCGGTGGCGAACTGCAAGACAATTGCAGTCTTCCGAACACATAATGTCTGAAAGGATTGGTATGAGATTGATGAGGGATGCAATGTCTGCTTGGCAAAAGAACATGTAAACTCTTTTCTGTTGTTGAAGCGAACTAGGCTGATTGTCGTAAAGGTCTGACCACAGGTTGGCAATAGAGTTTCACGAGCTCAGACTAGTGAAGTCGTCGATTAAGTTCTGGAAAGCTGCTCAAGATCGATTATATGTACGTTTTTCAACGTCGATCCCTCTGGCATATTCATTGATCTTCCAATAGACTATGGAAAACCGAGCACTTAAGCATGTCGCTCGCCAGGATGGTCTGCTGGTCCGAGCTGTTTTTAGAGTTTGGAAAGCTCGAAGACAAGGGAAGGCGGTAGAACGCCTGAAGGCCTCCAACCTCACTTATGCAGCCTGGTCAGTCTGGAAACAACGGCTACAACAGCAGAGACACAATAATGGTACGGTTTTCCCTTTCATCGTCTCAGCCCTAATTTCATTCTTCATAGACCTTGCTTTGACGTTCGTCATGCGTTCCGACTCAGGTAAAATGATGTCCTTGTTTTGCAAGTGGCGCCAAGTATATGCTACCCATCGAGATGCACACGTAGTTGCCGTGCAGTGCGATATAGAACAAGTTTGCTACAAGGCAATCTTATTCTGGCGGATGAGACTTCGCGAGAAGCTAAAGATGGTGCGGATGGCCAAGATGGCCATCAATTTCTTTGCTACACGTCGTGCTTGGAGAGCTTGGCACGAGGCCATGAATCGAAGAGCAACTGAGAGACGCCTTGCAGAATTTGAGAAGCGATGCACCGGAAGGTTCTTTCGCGGTAAGTTTCACGACCATGCTGACAGCTGTGTACTCATAATCCCAATGCAGCATGGCGCCTTCGGGCTCGCCAAGTGAGACAACGAAGGCTAGCCGAGAAAGCAGTTGAAAGTAGTATAGAGAAGGTCAGCGAGTCGCGGGTATACCTGGTAACATTTTCTAAATCAGCCCAAATTTAGCGAATTCTACAACGCACTCTGACGGCTTGGACGAATCGTGTCATTGCAATCAGGTTGAGAGAACTGGATGTATCCCAGAGCTACAATGTTACCCTTCAAATGTGAGTGGTAGGTTTTTTTTTCAAATCTCTAATTTAACACTTTTCTCTAGTGCCTTGTTCAGAAAATGGCGGAAAGCGTACGCCCATCGCTTAGAAGTGCTGAGCCTCCTGCAGAGCTATCTTCTAGTGAAAAGGGAAGGTGAGTATTGCGTTGAGTCTCGAGGGCCACGCATTTGTTAAATGTCATTCGAGACAACATGCGCCGCGTCTTCACTCGCTGGCTAGGACTGGCACGCATTAATCGGCACCGACGAATTACACTGAAAGAGAGAGAAGATGAGATCAAACTTTCCGTTGTAGCATGCTTCTGGGACAAATGGAGAGACCGTTTTAATGCTGAAAAATTACGCCCCATCGTCAGTTGATAATTGATCGCCTATCGAAGTTCAGAACTGATCACTTGATTACAGGAGCGCGCCGTGATGTTTCAGACTGAAAAGAACGCATTATTCAGAGCCTTCGGTCTATGGCATTCCAAGACGAAGGTATGTGTCGAATTGGCAACTTTTATCTACTGCGTTTTACATCAACCATCAGTCACTGCCCGCTATACGCCTTTATGCCAATAATACCAAGGCAAAATATTTCGAAACCTGGCGGCAAGCTATGCCGCGAGCTCTTCAAGCTACGAAGGCACGCGAGATGGACAGACACACCACTCTCAGTAAGAATGAGCTATGGTAGACATCCACATTGCTCACCTACGTTAGGAAAATATTTGGACCGATGGGTCCAGATTCACCGTACAAAGATGGCTCTCAAAGCGGTGGCGTAAGTCTGCTCCCAAATCTTCATTTTGTGGATTAACGAAACGTCTGTTTTAAGGCGAGCAAGATATCTTCGACTTCCTACTGCTGCTCCCCGACAGACTCGCCCTCCAGCTTCCGGACCCAGCCTTGACGTATTCCCACGCATTGGCACAACGTCTAAAGAACCCGCGTCACCCTCTACAAAACCAACCCAACTCCCAACTGCTGTTAGTCTTCTCAGACCGCGACCATTTTCGGAAAGGAGTCCGGGGTTGAGGCATTCGCCAAGAATGCGCGAATCAAGTCCGACGGGGTCTCGTACGTCGTTCAGCGAGAGGACCAGTAGCCCGACACGAGCTGCACCTTCGAGCGAAGTAGGTGCAAACGATGGCACAAGGAGCAGACTCTGGCAAGAACTACGTGGGATGCAACGAAAATCTCGACCCTCTTCACTGCATTCCCGGCCGAGAGAATGAAGTTTCTCACGTAGCCTTGTTTTGCCTATTTATTGTTAATTTATTTCTGCAAGTGTATGATACTATCTCGACACCATACCTCCCAATCATGAATTGCGGTAATATTGCCATCCCACCCAGTTCGCGATGACGAAGTAGGCACCTGTCGGAATAATGAGGAGGACAAAGTACTTGTAGTGTGTATCATAAGTAAGCATATCGAATAGCTAGGTCAAATGAGTGTGGGCCCCCAGAAGCTAAAAGTATTCTACGCACTGGGAGGCCGGTGGGTGGGAGGAAAGCGCTCAGCAGAACAGCGTAACTTGCGAGAGCAAAGAAAACGATGGACAAGCTAACTATGACGTGGCCAGAGTTTATGAGCATCTGTGCAGAGAGTGTTAAGATGGATCGCCAGTGGAGATGACTCTGGAAAGTACCTTCACATGGTGGTTGATGGAAAAAGGAGTCTGTGTCCGAATTTGGTTGCCTGGGTGAGATTGTTGATATCTTGTTCTTGGATCACCACCATGAACTCCGTACCTGTCCAACCCAAGCATAAAGAGGCTGAGTCTGCTCGTTCCCTGAAGAATATGACAAATTCCAGCTGATATGGATCACATCGCCCAGCACACCGCAGCTAGAGACAAGTTTGAATCTGCTCTCGGACGCAGAGTGCGCTGACGAAGCGCCTCATAAGGCGGAGCCACAAACCATGTCAGCGGGCTCATCCCTCCCAGAGATCCCTGGTCCAAACCTTGATCTTGAGTTGGATATGTCCTCAATTATCAGCGCATATTCGGACGCGGAGTAAGTGTCCTGCTACCTCGACATGAGTCGATATACCGGATCACAATGAACCCATGATCTTTCTGCAGTGCAGAAAAGGTCCAAAAGCGAGCATCTAACGTGATGAAGCTGTCTCGGGAGAATGAGAAATTAAAGGCAGAGCTCAAAGCGATGACTGACCGACTAGAACGCGCAGAAAGAAGACGAGATGAGCTTGCAAGACGGCAGCAGATGGTCATGGAGCCACCGTTGTCATGAAGTTTAGGAGTACTAGAACACTACCAGTTATGACAGAAGGTTATCCAAGTCCGAGCGGAGTAGATTATCAATCCTATAAATTGCCGCATTCGTGTCGCTATCTTTCTAACACCGACCCTCATGGTTTCCAGTCGCAGAACCTCTGAACGTCGCCCTTCAGACCGTAGACTCTCCGGCGTCTCCTCTCGCCGCCCCTCCATCGATCCATCGAGGCTCATCCCCATGGACAAGTCCGTCTCGTCCTTCGTGTATGCTGAATATGCTCATCAATCGTTCTATCTAGGGCGAGCCACGTCGGCGGGTCCGATAATTTCAACGTCGTCTTCATTGGTGCAGGCAACATCATGTTCGGTCAATACATCATCAGCTTCCAGATATTTCGAGACGCGTCCTGATATTTTTGCCAGGATCCGATGAAGGCCCCTGGAACCACTCTTTTCGACTCGAACAGTAAGTTTGATCAGTCCATCATCATTCGTGTATGTGGCGCCGATCAGTCCGTATAGTAAGCTCGGCCGCCGTCTCAAGGTTGTCGCCATCATTGATCCCGCCATTGAACACGCCACGGCTGTTCTACAGAAGAAATGCGACTCTTTTGTCGTGTCGGCTTATCAGGACACCCGCGTCTTCAAAACTCTCGAAGACTTTGTAAAGAGTATGACTCCGAAGGATCGACCTCGCGCGGTCATTGTCGGCAGCCCCCCAAGGTTTCGCGGGTCTCTCCAGCCTGGACGCGATATCGAGATGCAACTTCTCAAGCATTTCCCTGGTGTTGCTATGTTCATTGAAAAACCAATCGCTACAGGTCCTCTTCATGAGATCGAAGATGCTTTCACGGTTGCAAAGGCAATTAACGAGTCCAAGACTATATGCTCCGTTGGGTGAGCTGGCCGTGTCAGAGGAGGCTCCCGATAATTTACGAGTTTTCAGATACATGCTTCGGTACCTGAAAGCCGTCCAGATGATGAAGCAGATCATTGAGGAAAACAATCTCACTGTCATGGCGACCATTGCGCGATACGCCTGTGCATATGAACTGATCGGTAAACCCGACTGGTGGGACAAATCCAAGAGGTCAGTGTACTAGTGCTCCTTTCTGCCTGTGATGCTCATGAGATCAGTGCTGGTCCCGTTGTTGAGCAAGGTACTCACTTCTGCGATCTTTCCCGCTATTTTGGTGGAGAGGTAGATATCTCCACTGTCAGCGCGCACTCGCTCGAGTGGGACGAGAATGCTGGTCATCTCTCAAAGATGAGCATTGACGAGAGCAAAATTGCCCCTGAGAACAGGATCCCCCGTGTAACAACTGCGACATGGTATGGTGATCAAGCACGCTCTACAAGGAACTCATCTGATCAGAATATAATAGGAAATATGACAGTGGGGCTGTCGGCAGCTTTACTCACGTTGTGGCTCTTCATGATACCAACTACAGCTGTGAACTCGAGGTGTATGCTGACGGCTATCAACTCAGGTATGGTAACCACGTACTGCCGTAGTGTGACTTGCTAAATCTTGCAATCTCCTCTTAGGTTGGTCAACCCATATGTCCAGCCTGCGCTCTACGTGCGTCGTCCTGGTGATGAGCTTGAGCAGGTGACCAGGTTCCCAGACGACGATCCTTTCTTCTCGGAGGTCTCGAACTTGATCGATATCATTGAGGACATTGAAGAGGATCCCGAGGCTGCCCAGATTCTGAGCACTTACGACGGTCAGTCGTTGATCAGGAAAGATAGTCTTTTTTACTCTAACAATTATTGCAGATGCGGTCCGAACTTACGAGTTAACTTGGGCTATTCGTCAAGCCGCTGAACGTTCGCGTGCTGCCAAGCTGCAAGCAAGCACCGAAGCTGCGAAAGCCCAGAAGCTCGAAACAGCCTGAATACTTCTTCTGATGCTTGGAATTGTCAAAGTAGAGATCTCTGTTCCAGAGGCCCATCCTCGTACCTGCTTTCAGACACCCTGTAAATTGTGTGTATCAACAGTGTGTATAAATTGTGTGCAAGAAACTAGAGTGTGCAAGAAACTAGAGTGTGCAAGAAACTAGAGTGTGCAAGAAACTAGAGTGTGCAAGATACTAGAGTGTGCAAGAAACTAAGTGTACAAGAAAATAGAATGTGCATGAAACTAGAGTGTGCAAGAAACTAGAGTGTGCAAGAAGCTAGAGTGTGCAAGAAACTAGAGTGATCAGAAAGAAATATGCATGGGTACTATAGTACTGTAATAAGGAAAAGAATAGGTGCACGTCGAGGAAAGAATGTGTGAATGAAAGTACACTAGTTCAAGTCAGACGGAGCCAGATGCAAGGGTGGTCCACTAGAATCAGTTTGAACTTCGTATGGGAACCAGCGACGGACAATTTCTGGCAGAGGTATGGTAATAGTAATGCCCCGTTCATTTTGTCGACTCAGCTCCGCGAGACAACACAAGCCAAGTAGGGATGTCACTGTGCATCGTCAGATGCTGATTTAAGTCTTTTATTAGAACCAGCCTGCTCAGACGCTCCCTCCTTGGCCGCGCGTTTCTCTTCAAACTTCCTCTTCCTGTCAAGCTTTCCCTTTTCTCGGGATACGATCCTGTCCCATTCTTCACCAAGGTGGGCTTTCAACGTAGGCATGTTTTTCATAGAAGAGCCACAATGAAAACAGACGAGATCTTCTTTCAGTAGGGTTTCATAATGCTTTGGATCCAGTTTTGCCTTCTGAGAATTTCAGCAGACATCAGCGCATAGTTGTGGTCTCAACCGAGAGTGCTCACTGTGCTAAAATACGACTCCCCAGCGTCAAACCAAGACATTACTTTGTTGATATGCAGAAAAAACCCAGCTTTCGGGTGGAATGAATTGTAATGCTTCTTGTTCTTCATCCAGTCTGAGCATAGGTCGGAAGAGAGGACATGCAGATGTAGATGCCTGTATTTCGCGTCGTGATTCAGAAATGACGCGTCAAAACGGATTTAAGGAACATACGGCATGGATGGTACAGCATGAAATCCAGTCCAGATGTCCCACTTGAATCCATAACGCTTGAACATCTCACTTTCAATTTCTTTTCGCAGTGCTGCTGCATCCTCGCTCAGTGAGATTATAACTTTTTTAGCATGATCCTTGTCGCCCTTCAAGAGTGTCCTCAGGCTCGTCAAAGCATCCGTGTCTAGGGGTGATTTCACCCGAGGAAGGAGTAAAAAATGGAAGATAGACTTGGGATAGGTGTCATAGATCGCCAATGAGTTCGAACTATGACTGAAGAGTACAGAACTAGGAAAAGTCGCCGGATCCCTCAGAGCATACGTGCGTAAAACATTCAAGTTCATTGTCAAGGTCGCAGAATGTCGAAAATCACCAGGCAAGCTAGTCTGATGCTTTGTTGATACTCCGATTACGGATATATTTGTGATATCCCAAAACGTTGCAATTATAGCTACAGTGTATTGATTAACCCCCGTAAATTAACTTATACTACCGTCCAGAGTTGAAAAGCTCCCTGAGGTTTTCAGAAAGCGTTGGCATGTTGACTGTTGTCGCCGAGTTGTCACTTTTGATTTGACTATTGCGACGTCGGACCCCATTTGTTAATGGAGTGGGCAGCTCCTCAGCTTTTCGACGATCGATATCCGCGACGAGTTGAGCAAAGGATAAGAAAAGAACCTCTGCTTGAGCAAGAGTCGTATCCAATTCGATGGTCATGCTCAGCTCGTTGCAGTACTGAAAAGAGAACAAAAGAATGAGTTTATTTCAGCGGGAAAAGGACCATTGTGAGCTGAAACACAGCGGACCTTCAAAATCTCGTCAAACTAACAAGACAATGTTAGTTCATGGATAGATAGAACAAGACTAGTATAGTCACCTCGACAAGGTAACGCAGAATCATATCTCGATGTGACTCGAGCACAGCTAATGCAACAAATAGGACGAAATCATTGCTGTAATAATCCGTCCACAAAACCTCCCACAAGCGGAGCACATCATCAAACGGAAATTCTCGTTTGAACGCGATCAGAACCCAACTAAAAGAAGGCATATCACTAGGACCCTAATTCAAACTCAAATTCAGCCATACCGGAAGCAGAAAAACAGGTTGAGACCGTCAGTTTTCTCTACAGCCAAAGTGAGCCAAGAGGGAGAAAGATACTGCTTAAAACGTGCCTAGATGCTTGTAAAGTTCGGGATCCATGATGCCGATGAGTTGCTGGAGAGTCGACAGCTGCTTTTTCATGCCACTTTGGTCCCGAAGGAAATTCTGTTTCTAGTCATGAACGGAAACCAGAGGCTTAGTTGATTTCATATTGATGATGAGGTACTAACCATTCGATGCATCACTTCCACGAAACACCAGAAGGTCATCTCCTCGTTGGCATCCATAACGACATAGATTGGAGCACAGAGGTCAGACATTCCCTGAACATAACCTGGGAGGGCTTTCAGCGAGTACAACGAGACAAGACGGCACCATGTCCGACCTAAGTCTTTTTCATAAAAATTATATGTCAGTAGAATGCTCGCGTGTCGATCGATGTGCTCGTTAGTCGGCGATTGAGAGCCAATGTCGCTCATGTTGGGCGAGATAGAGGAGTAACGCTGGTGGCCTTTCTCATCACTTTGTCGGTCCTGCAGCCCGGGCTCTTTCATAGTGAAAAGTGGCTGGCTTCGGTCAGTGCGGCGGCAGTCTACATCTATCCGATGACGCTCCTAAAAATGGGTGTATCTGAGGGGATTCGTTCAATCTAGGAAGAACAATATACCTCAATGACATCCGGTCGGTCAAACACTTCTGGTACACCACACCACTGGTCTTTAATTGCATGGTACAATTTCCTGCGATTATAATGCTTGATATTTGTATCGGACGGCAGACCGAAATTGAGACATACCGCTTCTTCTCCCATTTTCGCCATCGTTCAGGGCGTGTCACATCCCACTCATACACTCCGAGAATGAAAGGCCAGATAGTTTGTCTGAGCTTGCCTTGGACCGAAATACCTCGTCTGAACACTTCACGTTTCATTTCTTCAATCCTCACGTTGGGTCTACCGTCCTCTGCAAACCACTTGGCCCACATGATATCGTCGACGGGATGTTCTGGATCACGGGATGACTTGGGGGTGGGTAAGTTGGCTGCGGAGTGGAGAAGCTCAAAGATCCCGAGCGGTGAAGCCTCTTGCACAGTTGACGCGGAGGTGAGTGCTTGAGCTTCTCGTCTACGAGCGCGTTCACCCTCTTCAGCTACTATCCTAGCCCAGCGAGCAAGGTAGACACGGGCGCTTTCAAATTCACCGACGCCACCTTTCTCAACCCAACTACCCCATTGCCATTCTCCACTGGCATTCACAAGGCTACGTACTGGATCGGGTAAGTGTGGTACAATAGGTTTTGCGAGTGGATGAGAGAGGATATTCTGAGCGGCGTGGCGAGTTGCACGGGTGATATTAGAGAAAGATTGAAGGAGGGCGAGCCTTGCCTGTGACGATGGGAGAGCATTGGATGGGGCTGACGACAGCGAGCGATGGAGTACGGACGAACGATGTGAGTATGGGTTTGGAGGTGACGTCACGATGGGACGAGGGCGGCGATGAGTGGGGACAGGCGAGTGTGAATTTACGAATGAGGATTGTGCGAGTATGTTGTCTACTGCGTCATCACTAAATATTTGAGTCGAGTGCGCCTCAATGTCCAATCGGGAGGGGTCAATCAAGAACAGCGATGGGTCCAGCGTCGACCTCATTACATGTGAGTACGATCGCAGCCGTGAAAGAAGGTCTTCGCCACCCCACGAGTTCCCTGACTGCGGTACATGTGGCGCAGGGGGTGGATATGACGTCGTGTCCTGAACGAGAGGACGTGGCGTCGATGCTGTCGTGAATGAACGCGACTCATCATCGTGAAAGTGAAGGATAGGGAGGGTGTCACCATTGATGAGATTTATCCCAATGGATCCATCTGTAGAGACATTGAGGACTGTGGGTATCGAAAATCGTGCGGCGAACTTACACCATGAGGATAGCGTTGGGGGGCGCACGAGAAGCGAGTATATCGACGTCAGCGAGACAGAGAAGGCGTAAGATTCAGGTCGTTGTATTGGGAGCTCAATAAGAACAACATCTAGAACCAGTCGAGTTATAGACGCCAATGAAACTGTTGGGAGCGTACCATCGTCTTTGTCATCCCATACAACTTTTTCCTCGATCTTAACAAATTTGTCCCATTCAGTCGTACCCCGTTCATTGAGAAGTGTCTCTGGGATCCAAGCAAGTAAATATGTTGAATTGGGAGCCTCCTACAGAAAAGGGGTGAAACCCAAGGAGAGATGGCGATCTGAGAGGACTGACTCTTTTGACTAGGGCGACAAACCCCGGAATGTTGTCTCTCGCATATGCTGTTGGATTCACGTAGACCTTGGACTTGCTATAAATCAAACGGTATCTATCATCGTCGGGGCTGGTCGATGATACGGGAGGAAGGTCGGTCCGCTTAATCTCAACCATCGAGTCCGACTATAGAAGAGATAAGCAGAGCTATAGCTACAGAAAACAGGACCAACTGAGGTTATTGAAATAAAGGAATCAAGGGAAGACGATGCCTCTATGTACTCGTCGTCCATTCGACCGCAGTTGCCGCAGTTTGTCAAGTACAACACGTCATTGACAATTTAGGACATTTGCACGTGCACAATAAAAATATATATCGATCGGAGACTTTTGCAAGTTATAGCTTCAAAACAGAATGCACTTCTAGCTTGGCTACTCACGCCAGGTCACACCAAACCTCTCAAGGAGAAAAAGCAAGTTGTAATGGCCAATGTACAACAAAAACAATCCGTAACTCTAGCGATTACTTCTGGTATGACCAAACGTTGCGGAGCACTGATTAAACAAAAATGAGTTGTAAATGTGCAATGAGCAAAAAAGCAGACACACAGCCCGCTTTTGTCGCCAGTCTGTTGATAGAATCGTCGCTCTCGCCTTGGGATCGGACCTGTCCGCAAAGAGCGAAAGTGGTGGAGGTGTTCAAGGCGCGACCAGTAGCGTCGACGTCAACAATGCTGATCTGTACGGAGGCATGGTCCTTCGAGGTGATGAGGCGGTCTACAAAGTTCTTTGCTTAACGCAATTTTGTGCATTCACTTCAGAAAATAGACGCACTGGTAGCCGAGCATTTGCGGGGAACGTAGAGATCAACGAGAATACCCTGAAAACAAGATAAGGCCCTAACGAAAATTCATGGAGACACAGGGCATACAGCGTCGTTTTCCATTTTGAAGTTGCGGCCTTTTGACGATAATTACAACGATGAAGTGGAGAACGTATCGGCGTGGGAGAATTCTTGTAAAACTGTACAGTGGTGTACTCTTTGTTTGTTAGGATAGCCAAAGCCAAATCATAGCTGCCGAAGTCATGCCGTAGTACACTGAAAGCAGGCTAGACATATTCTCTATCTCTCTACAGGACACTACTGTACATCAACTAGATCGGGCTGGAATCCCTTCGGAAATACTTGACGTACATTAATGTTGATTCTCGTTGTGCGTAAGTAGGCTTCGTAAGGTTCCCAATCCTTGTCCAATTTTCGCAGATGAGAAGGCAGGGTATCATCCAGTATTCGAGGTACACCTTGCAAGTTAGAATGAGACAAGTATGAAGTACTCGATTTTAAATGTTTCTTACCATGGTAAGCTCGTCTACATTCCGGACCTGACATGATGACTACATCTCCAGAGCGGAGGAGGATGGGTACTGGCGTTGAATCTCGCGTCAAGCCGCCGATGAGGAACACAGCTGCATTTCCAAGACTAAATGAAGTTAAGAAGAAGGGCGCAGGAAAACTCATGTAGCGACTCACGATATGGAAACGAGAGGCGATGTGGCGCATACTTCAGATCGGTCAACGTGCGCCATAAGAGTATCCTGATCCCGAATCAAAGTTAGGTCGTACCAGTTTACAGAAAATCAACCTTTGTTTGGTAAAAATTTACAATTCCAGCATCGGGTTCTAGAACGAAGGATGCAAGTTCAACACTGTTGCAACATGTGAAGAGGTATTCATACCATACGATTCATTCCAAGAGGTCCAATCTGCCCAATCACCGTCGGCTTCACTATAAACTTGCTTCCAGTCAACAGCAGCTACCGAGCCCCTACATAGATTTCGCAGGCATCGATCAATAGCTCCTTGACCCTTCGTAAAGTCAT
This sequence comes from Termitomyces sp. DKA64, assembly GCA_017657295.1. Lineage (NCBI taxonomy): Eukaryota > Fungi > Basidiomycota > Agaricomycetes > Agaricales > Lyophyllaceae > Termitomyces > Termitomyces sp. DKA64. Next base: position 211,650 of record JAGGAV010000001.1, on the reverse strand, counting down.
ATTGTTTAGTTCCCCAGTGATAAAACCATCCTATATTTGCCCAACGTAGTTTGAATAGAAGCTCAGATATCGGAGCTGCCTTGATAGTTGCTGAAGGAGCCGGCGGAGGTTTCGGCGTGGTAGAGATGGCTGAGAAGTTATCGGGAGTGGCGGGTGTATTGTTGACAAGCTGTCGAGGGCCTGGAGGCTCTTGAGTTGTAGGAGAACCTTGAGTCGACTTAGGTTGTACGGTAATATCTTTTCCAGAGTCCTGCTGGGACTCTAGCCACGCATTCCACAGCCCTTGCGGTGGAAGAGAGTAGTGGATATCGAGATTGGTTTCATTTTCACGTGCCTGATCACACAACGACCAACGTATCAATTCCCTTTGCTGCTCTTTCGAGACGAAGGATGGCAAGATAACCAAGCCTAAGTGATGTATTGATGAATAGACGCGAGGTTGTCGACAGGGTTGAGACTACAGCACCAGGTATTTGAGGGATAGTGTAGAACTTGGTAGACCTTCCCACTGTCGATAGCTCTCTGTGCTGAACTGCACTTGATCCTCTCCAGATACCTTGTCGGATCTCATCGTCTCTGGATGGGTCTAGAATGGCGAGGTCAAGGACATTGGAAAGATCAGGCGGGGGAAAGCGAGCTTTGTATTTCTTTTCTGCAGCTCTGAAGGGTGACCAGTCAAGCTCGAGATCGGGGTTCCTACTTTTTGTAGCCTTATAATAAAGACGGCGGGCTTTCTTGTAGGCCGAAGAACTGGGGTCGTGAAGGTCGGCTTGTGAAGACATGGCGGACCGGCAGGGACACAACGGCACCAAACAAGACGCGGAGCACTCGGCAAACAAAGTTTTGAAGAGAGCTCCACTTGTGTCCTCTATGTCTCTATGGCTTCCTCGCACCACCTCAACCGTCCTTGCTCGTTCTTGTAATCGTTTGCCAGGCTCTTTAGTCTCGACCCGTCGTTCCCGCCTCGCCTCTGTTACCCTCCGCTCATCCATTCGATATCAACCTTCTCGCCATTTCCAAACCCCCGTAACTTCTTCATCCGATACTCCATCTAACTCCTCACCGCCGGCTAATAATGAGTCCAAATCTTTGCCTCCAGCGACAGCAGACGCGCCTCTTATGAGCAGAGTCTGGAAGAAGGTCAAGCATGAAGCACAGCATTATTGGCACGGAACCAAGCTTTTGGTTTCCGAAGTACGCATATCCTCGCGCCTCCAATGGAAGATCCTACAAGGAGAGACACTGACGCGTCGTGAACGCAGACAGGTCAAATATTTACCCTCGTCACCTGAATCCCCAAGCTCAACATCTGCCTACAGTTGAAACGCACGACTCAGGATCTTCTACGTCTCGTTCCGTTCGCTGTCTTTGTTGTTGTTCCTTTCATGGAGTTTCTGTTGCCTGTCGCACTCAAGCTATTTCCGAATATGCTTCCGTCCACATTTGAAGACAAGTATGCCGCAGTATGTCCTATGTACAGCCCGTGTCTTCCTCAATCAAAACGTGTTAATTAATGTAGGAAGAAAAGCAACGAAAGCTCCTCCGTGTTCGTCTAGACATGGCCAAGTTTCTGCAGGAAACACTTCGTGAATCTGGACTCAAAGCAAACGCCCACATCGTTGGCAGCGATGCTTTCAAGGAATTTTTCCGTAAGGTGTGATTCTTATGTTCACAAGTCTTTTCATTCACTGAACAATATTTTACAGGTTCGGTCTACAGGAGAATCTCCATCTGCGCAGGATATTATCAATGTAGCCAAACTCTTCGATGACGATCTCACACTTGACAACCTTTCCCGTCCTCAGCTGGTCTCGATGTCACGGTACATGGGTCTGAATGCATTCGGCACGGACAATTTCCTCCGCGGCACTATTCGATCACGGCTCTTGGACCTTCGTCGCGATGATCAGCTCATCGACAAGGAGGGTATCGAAGAACTCTCGACCTCTGAACTCCAAGCGGCTTGTCAGTCTCGCGGAATTCGCACGTCAGGAGTGTCTCCGGCACGTCTGAGGGAAGAACTCCAAACCTGGGTCAAACTGCATCTACACGAGCGCGTCTCGGGCGTGTTGCTCATCCTTGGGAGGGCCTTCCATTTTGATCGTAAATTCGGTGAAGATGAAGACGGAAAAACTGCTGTTATCGCGAGTTTGGAAAGTGTTTTGAGTGGCCTACCTGATAACTTGGTGTGTTCTGGCCTCGGCTCTCTTGGCTGCAACCTTACATTTCTTTTCCATAGCTTAACGAAGCAGAGTTGGAGGTTGATTCTGAAAAGGCCAGCTACAAACAGAAACTCGAGGTTTTGCAACAGCAACAGGAGCTTATTGAAGACGAAGAAGAACAGGAACAAAAGGAAGAGGATGCTCGCCGTGCAAAGAGAGAGGCTGAAGATCTGGAAGTCCGTACAGCCCAATCCCTGCTACCTGACACTGAGGTAATAGCCTACCTCTTTATCTTCTGGATGAGTTCCTTCAATGACTGAATGTTCAGCTCATACCTGAAAAACTCGAGGATGAGAATGCCCGCATGACGACTGAGCAGCTCAAGGAACTGGGCGAAGCTCTTTCTATTCTATCTGCCAAGTCCAGTGTCCTCAAGGAGCGCAAGGAACTTCGCGATCTCATGGAAGAAAATCTCTACGCAGAGGAGGTATGCTTCGGGTGATGTTGACATCAAGCATATACTGACCCGTCTTAGGATCCCAAATCACCGTCTGGAGCTTTGACGAAACGCATCCGCAGTATGCTCACTAAGATTGACCACCAACTCGAGGAATATGACAATCGCGTGGGAAGCTCACTTCAGATGATCTCCGCCGATGCGCAAGGCCGGATCTCGGTACAGGACCTCCGAAAGGCCTTGGCTGTGATCAAGCACAAGCCGGACGATGAGGTTGGCCAGGCTGTCATTCAGAAGCTTGATGTCGACAAGGATGGATTTGTTGAATTGGAACATGTTCTTGGCCTTGCCAAGGAAGAGGGATTAGGTGGGCAAGTTTTAGCTTTTCTGGCCTATAGAGGCGACTGACGATTTATTTTCTTAGGTATTGTGATTGACGATGCAGCGCAGTCAATTATAGGTCAGGGTCATGAGATAAAAAATTCGAAGCCAAGGAAAGAGGATATTGTACAGGAATAGAGCTCAATATGATTTAGACCAGTTGATCAATATCATGACATTTGAGAGATGCATCCATCCGGAGTGTAGAGGGTATTATATGATACATCCCACTGATATAGATAGTCGTCCAGCAAGTCCCGGTGTCATATATATATGGCTACGACGGTGATTGTGGTTTTTTCCCGTGTGGTTCTGGAGTCTTGGCGTGTGACTGTGGTCCTTCCCCTTCGCCTGGGACGAAGACCTCGTCGTCAGCGTCCGAGTTCTCAGCCCAGAAGCGTCCCGCTTGGAGGGCCAATACGCCAGTCAAAGCAACACTGCAGACGAGATTATTGGACGCGAGTTCAAGAGTGACGAGTCGAAGCGAGCGAGGGAAGGGGTCTCTGAATTGGTGGTCCGGCAGTGCGGTGAATTTAGCAAAAACAACTGTAGGAAGATCAGGAAGTGCGAGACAGATGGGGAGTAGCAACGGACTGGGGAGTACAGAGTACAGATACATGATAACTGTGACGCCAAATAGGACTAGAAAAAAAGGTGAGGAGGGGCAATGATGCAAAAAGGGGATTTGGACATACAGATGCTACCTCCATCGAACATGATGTTGCCCGCCTCGCCGTCGCGAAGACTCCAGAGGATAGTAACGCAGCCTGTCACCACCACAGAGGCTAGGAACCAAAAGACCTGAGGAGGACCCTTGGCAAGGATGGAGTAGTAAGTAGCTGCAGTCCAGAGATGCTCATCGGTGACGGGTGATTTCCAGAGGGTAAGAGAGTCGGCGATCCAATGGGTGAACAAGGCGCCTAGAAAGAAGTCAGAGGGAGTGTTGAGGAGACGGAGAGAACGGACCCAGGAGGAAACTAGTTACGCATACGACCACGCCAGCACGGACGCCCATGGTGAACCAAACTTTTCTGTGTCACAGCGTCACACGGCCGCTTATTTCCCGGCCATGCAGCGATGTCTCTGCACTGTTCTGGGTTCGCGTCGAGCCTATTCCACCGCACTGCCTTGGTTCGTCGACGAGCCTCTGCCCTCGTCTAGTCGCCCATCGCTTCCCCGCCCTGCCCCCAATGTCCCCGATATTCCAGAAAACACACCCAAAATAATCAAACAACTCCACACCCAGCTAGCGCAGTCCCCGCACCTGGACCCGTCGACCCTCTTGGTTTCAGAATCAGTTGCGCCACCTCCAGGACCTGCGTTGCCCTTCCGAGCGCCCCAAGGCAGGAGAAAGCGCGGGGGGACCTATGCAGGCGAATCGGCGTATGATGTCCCAGGAGGGATCTGGAACTGGGTGGTGGTGGCACAGGCACGCCATTTTTTCATGTCTCATACCGTTGCTGAACATGTACATCAGGTCAAAGAAGGAACAGAGAATAAGGGTGCAATTGAGTCAGTGATGCGGGTGGTCAGGAAGGCGGTCAGTCGAGATGCCGTTTACGGGCGCAACGCTGATAATGTACACTAGCTGCTGACTGTCGAGCCGCCACTGCCTCTCCCTCCAAACTCGAAGCGACGAATGCACAACGGATGGGCGATGATAGACGCCGGGGATTTTGCGGTGCACATTCTGAGCAGGGAGGCGCGAGAAAAGTATTTCAATAGTTCACGTGAATGGTAGAGTAGATCACGTGCTGGAAACCACTCTGTCTGAAACCACGACACGATGACGAGCAGAGCAGGCGGCCTTTACGGCGGCATCCAGTTTTCTTCCAGCTCTGCCTTTTCCGCAGCTGCTCCTCCTCCTTCAGTCCCTCAGTCCAGGCCTGACCCAGAACTGAAGCCCCCGTCCGAGTCTGCCCCGCCTCAATCCGCCGAAAAGTCTGCTGAGCCACCAGCAAAACCCACAGCCGGTATCTCTTCAATTGCTCTCCTGTGTCGTCTACTTCCCGTTTATTGAAATGTCCATTCCTTCGTTTCGAAGGCTGGTCCGCATCTCTTGCCTTTGCACCCGTTCGTCGAAACCCGCCAAACAAATCCAAGCCTGCCCTACCAAGGATTCCCGTGGGCGCAGCAGTCACCTCCGCTGGTCCAATCCCACCTTCAGCCATCTCCTCGACGGCAGTCGTGTTCGCGCCTCCAGCCTTGATCGATCCACCAAAGCCTGTACAAGAAGCGCCCGCTCAACCCCAGCCCCAGCAAGGATGGGGCAAGAAAGTCAAGCCGCCGTCGATGGTCCTCGACGAAGACGTCAATGGCTTCAAGACCTCTCACAACAGCAAGAAGAAAGGCAAAGGCAAGGGGAAAAAGGCACACCATTCACTTCAATCGTTATCTCAAAATTTATATTACTGCCTCTAGAACCGCAATGCCCCACCGATAGCAGCTTGGGATCCCTCGGAGCTCTACGACCCCCTTCGTCCCAACGATTACAACGAATACAAGGTCTGGAAACAGAAAAATCGTATCGAGCAGCGGGAACGACTGGCTGAAGAACGTCGATTGGACGACCGCAAGCGTCCCAGGCGCAGTCAAAGTTACTCAGACAGCGATAGAACTGATTCCGAAGATGAGAGACCAAGAAAGACGGGTACATTTTTCACTCATCTCTCTGCTTCTCTCACAAGAGCCCTCAGGTCGTTTTGGGGACCAACACTTCGATCGCTGGTCGAGGGCCGATGATGAAAAACGCGAATCTTTGCGTCCCACTCCTATTACGGCAACTATGACCGGCGATGAGGCTTATCAGCGCCGTCTTGCAATGTCAAAAGCCGTGCCGTCAGCTCCTCCCCCCGTTGCCAGTGGCGAAGACGAGACTCCCGGTCCGTCCATGGAAGCATCAAATTCTGCACCTGCCGCACAAACTGGGGACGAAGCCTACCTTCGACGCGTCGCCATGTCGACGATGAATCGAGCTCCTCCACCTGAGCCTGTGTCGCCGCCATCCCCCCCGCCGTTGGCATACAATCCCTTTGCGCCACCACCAACTGTGCCCGCCCCGCCTTCCGGGCCTCCGGGAACGGCGTCTTCTGAAATTGAAGCCAAAGTCAAGGCAGCAGCAGCCATTGCTGCACGGCTCAGTGCATTGGCTGGTTCTGCTCCGTCCCCACCTCCAGTAGAAGACGCAAAGTGAGTTCTTGATATGATTGTCAGATCACGATATTGATCATTGAACAAAGGCCCGATCCTCATGGCTTTGCTGCTCGTTTAATGGCAAAATGGGGCCACAAAGAAGGTCAAGGTCTCGGTGCTGACGGGTCTGGAATTGTGAATGCTCTCGCAGTTGAGCAAGTGTCGCAAGGGAAGGATAAAGCCAAATCAGGCCCTCAGACTAGCAAGGGTATCGGGGTTGGTTCGAAAATGGGCAAAATCATCAACAACAATGAAGACGCCAAGACACGCGAGGATCTGGAGAGGTTCGGCGAACCGAGTCGTGTTGTTGTCTTGACCAATATGGTTGGGCCTGAAGACGTTGAGGATGAGGAACTAAGTGGAGAGATTGGTATGTCTAGTATCCCCCTCCCTTCGCAGATCTTCACTCATGTCACCCAACTTAAGGCGATGAATGCTCAAAGAATGGCACAGTTGAGCGGGTCATTGTCCACCTCGTCCGTCCGCCATCTCCGAATCCTGAAGAGGCGGTTCGCATCTTTGTGTTATTTGCAGGTCCAGCTGGCGCTTGGAAAACAGTCAGAGAACTCGATGGAAGATTTTTTGGAGGCAGGACTGTTCGTGCGAGATACTTTCCTGAAGCAGCTTTCATCCAACATAATTTGGATCGCCCTCTTGCTTAAATAACGTTCATTATATATATTAACATTTGTTTTGATTTTTCTCGCGACGGGAATACATATATGTCTGCATTCAAATCAAACGAGCCTATTATTTTGATGAAGTACCCGTAGTTTAGTAGACACGCTTGAAAGGGGGCACAGACTTGCACTCCTTCTCGTCGAGGGTGGTGTCAATCACACCACGATATGTGAGATCAATGTCAGGCGAGGTGTGATCACGCTGGAAGGTCAACGAGTGTTTCATCCATTTGGCATCGTCGCGCTAGATGATCAATCGTCAACGACAAGCAGCATACAACAACATATTTCAAACACTTACATCGGGGAAATCTTCACGGGCGTGAGCACCACGGGATTCCTGGCGAGCAGCTGCACCCACGATGGTAGGCATAGCGCATTGCAAGATGTTACGGAGCTCGAGGGTCTCGACAAGATCACTGAAATCAACTCGGTCAGGATTGAGCCAATCCAGGGAAGACTTCTTACGAGTTCCAAATCATACTCCTATCCTTGATACCAATGTTGTTGAACCTCTTGTAGATTTCCCGCATTTTCTGGACACCGTCATCGAGAGACGCTTGAGTCCTATAAGGGAGATGTGAGTTCATCTTAAAAGTACTTAGCCAGGGTCAACGCACCTGAAGACGGCGGCGTCGGTTTGCATGGCCTTCTGCATGTCGAGACGGAGCTTGGCAGTAGTTTCCGGTCCAGTCGAGGTACTGCAATACAAGTGAGATTGGTCTTCAAGAGCCAGCAGAAGTTTGAACGCACCGAATCTTGTCAAGGAATTCGATGCTTTCGAGACCAGCGTTCTCAGAGATGGCCTTGTGAGGTTTGCCGGGAGTGAGGGTATCCCTAATATGATGAGCGCAGGCACGGCCAAATACAACGATATCCAAGAGCGAATTGGCACCAAGACGGTTTGCACCATGAACAGACACGCAAGCGGCCTCACCGGCAGCGTACAAACCAGGGACAATCTTGTCCTTTCCGTTTTCGTCGATTGTAAGAACTTCGCCAGTATACTTGGTGGGAATTCCACCCACTGTAAATGAAATGTCTGTCTATATCTGTTCATGGAGGTGGCACGAGACTTACTGTTGTAGTGGACAGTAGGCAAGACAGGGATAGGTTCCTTAGTCACATCAACACCGGAGAAGATAGCCGCTGTCTCAGAGATACCAGGGAGCCTCTCATGAAGAACCTCCGCAGGAAGATGGCTCAATTGGAGATAGATATGATCCTTCTCAGGACCGACACCACGACCCTCACGGATTTCAATGGTCATGCTACGAGAAACAACATCACGCGAAGCAAGATCCTTAGCAGTAGGTGCGTAACGCTCCATAAAGCGCTCGCCCTCCGAGTTTAACAGATAACCTCCTTCACCGCGGGAACCTGCCATTTTTTGTCAGAGAAGTACTGGACGGGTTCTTGAGGCGACAAACCTTCAGTGATAAGACAACCCGCTCCATAGATACCAGTGGGATGGAATTGAACAAACTCGTGGTCCTGAAGGGGAAGTCCAGCACGGGAAACCATGGCGTTTCCATCTCCTGAGCAAGTATGGGCACTAGTGCAGCTGAAGTAGGCTCGTCCATAACCACCAGTGGCGAGCACAGTCTTGTGAGAGCGGAAGCGATGGAGGGTACCATCCTCCATGTTGAGTGCAATTACGCCAACGCATTCGCCATCCTCCATGATGAGATCAAGCGCAAAGTACTCGATGAAGAAATTGGTGTCATGGCGGAGGGATTGACCATAGAGAGTGTGGAGGAGCGCGTGGCCAGTACGGTCAGCTGCAGCGGCACAACGATATGCCTGTCCTCCTTTTCCGTACTTCAAAGACTGACCACCGAATGCACGCTGGTAAATTTTGCCTTCCTTTGTCCGAGAGAAGGGCACACCGAAGTGCTCGAGCTGTAGCAAGGCATAAACGGAGTTGGAATACCTGATGGTACGAGTTGACTCACCTCGATGACGGTGTTGGGTGCCTCGCGACACATGTAATGAATTGCGTCCTGGTCGCCAAGCCAGTCGGATCCTTTAACCTACACTAGACATCAGTTTCTGGTAATAAAACGCGTCGAGACGACTTACAGTGTCATACATATGCCACCGCCAGTCATCCTCGGTCATATTCTACGCGAAATTCAGCAAGATATAGAGACTAAAAAGTGCAAACTGCACTGACTCCGAGTGCAGCATTGATGCCTCCCTAAATATACGATTAAGACATGTGGAATGGATAGCGACGCGCAACGTACCTGAGCCGCAACAGTATGACTCCTGGTGGGGAAGAGTTTTGTGATGCACGCAGTCTTGAACCCAGCCTCGGCCAGACCGAAGGCAGCTCGAAGACCTGCTCCACCTGCTCCACTGTTGAAGAATAGTCAGCGGAAATATATAAATAAGGAGATAAACAGTGCAGACACTACGACAGCATCGTACTCATGCTCGATGAGAGGGTATTTGCCTGAGGACCAGGACTAGAAGATGGTTAGGGAGAGCGGAGGTGTTTTGTGTGGACAAACCTTGACTTCGTGGGCCTTGACGGGGTTTGTGGCTACGATCTTGTTCTGGCGGGTGGACGGGTGGAATGCACGGGCTGAGCGGGGGATGGCACGGGGAAGTGCCTTCCTGAACATTGTGTTGTCGTAGGAGGAGACTTGTCAAGAAGAGACAAACAAAATGCGACTTTGCCCGCACCCAATCAGAGTCTTGTGATTTCCGTCCCGGCATTCCGCCTATGCTAGAGTATTTAACATCCCTACTCCTAATGGATCCTCTGTCTGCCCTGCCCTATCCCGCCCAGCCCGTGGAGGCACTCGTGGCAGCACCTCCGTCCCCACTGATTTACTCGTCCATGAATTCCTTGTCTCGCTGTGCGCTAGGCGCGCGCCGGAGCTAGCCGGACCAGAGCCGATCCCACTTGTCCGCATTGGCTGCGTCTGTGGTCGAGATACGCCCACCGACACTGGCGGCGGCGGCGGAACAACTACTTCGATGGCCGGCATCGACAACTGGCTCTTTCTCGCTTCATTCGCCCGCCTCCTACGCGTTTCTTCCTCGCCCACAAGTCGTGAATCATCTATCTCACCAACACTTCCGAGAAGAACATCTCGAACATAGGACAACGACTCAACTGCCTCCTGTTTCTGCTTCTTGAGACGTTGCGGCTCCGTGGCCTCGGCCTCGTCCTGCAGAAGGATATCCACAATCCATCCAAGCGAATCCCCGAGTCGCTTGTTTGTCGAGTGCAGTGTAGAGATTTCTCGTTCCATTTCAAACCGTGACCGTGGTTCCCATGGTGGACGCTCATCTGTCAGAGGAAGTGTTGATGCAGATGAGTTGGGCGATCTAACCAGTGAAGCCGCCAAGTCGGGAATATTACGCTGAAAATAACTATCAGATTGGCCTGGACACACTTGCCTCCAATGAAAAAGCCCACCTTAAGTTCAGAAACAGCATTCATCAACGTTCTGTTTATACCCAGACTTTCGCCCTTTTCCATTAACCCTCGTGCAATTATCTCGGGCAGTCCCATGTGAGCCGCTGTCGCCTGTCGTGAATGTCCCTGCGCTGGAGGTGACAGCCTTTCTTGCGAGGTAGAGGCCTGTGCCCTGTTCAGAGTTCGTCGATGTTGTGGTCCAGCTGATCCAGGGATCTCGACAGGAATGTTCAGCATATTGCGATTTTCTAGGACAATTGACGCCCCCGTAGATGGGCACGGCGACATTTGGAGGGCAAGCGCTTGTCGGAGTAACAGCCTCGAGTGATGGGGGGCATCCCCAAATGCAGGAAGTGACTCAGGTGAAGGATAACGTAGAAGGACTGTGAGCTGACCACTGTAATCGGCCGATATTACTATTGATAAGAACCATAAGCATATACAAGTACTGAGAGAAAAATCAATCACATTCATTGCGTATTCGAATGAGCATCGCAACACAGATCCACTGTGCAAGATCAAGAGTTGGATCACATGCAAATAACCCATCCCACAATTTCATAGCGTCGGTCATATTGAATTCCCTGGTGAACAGCAGCCTCAGCCACCGACTAGTAATTCTTAGTTGCGAATCTGGCCAAGGTGCTACAAACCTACATGCCATAGATTTGAGGCTCGATGCCTGCAGCCTGCATGTGCTCATACAGCTGGGGATCTGTCGTTCTCAAATAAGTCGATTGTATTCGATTACAAGCTTCGACGATTGGCGCTGTATATGGTTTGATGTTCAACGGGCCGTTATGAATATTGAGGTTGACGTGTGTCGTCAGCGGCGATATGTCATTTCTCGATGCGGCGTTTGGTAAAGGTTCTCTCCATTCGTACCACCTTGACAATCCACGCATCAGTGAGTCAAAAAGTGCCCAGGCGTCGCCAGCAACCCAGGTTTTTGAACAGACTTCTCGTACGTCAGCTTCATCAGGGTCTCCATTCAGTGAGAGAGAGTCGAATTCAACAGCATAGTACAGAGGTGCAAGTATCTCGTGCATTCCTGTGTAGAGATTCCCGTCCAGTATCAAATCTCAATATAAAAAAGATACTTACCCTGTCTGTATCCGATTTGAGGGTTCATAATAGAGTACAGGAACAGAATATTGGTAAGTTGGACTTGCGTCTCTGATTCACGGAAGAAAGCTATCTCAGGGAAACTAGGAAGCCTTGAAGCTACCACGGGGTAAGCCCCAATATGATAGACTTACGTGCGCTCGACGTCCTGCAAAATGGTCTTCCGTAATTCGATGGCCGCGAACCAGACTTTCCATGGATTCTAAAGTGACGGACGTCGTGGTGGGCAAAGCAGGAGTAACACTCAGGACTGACCGCAGTGTGCAGACTGAGTGGGTTGTTCGTATCAAGATTCGTGACAACATCTCTTGAGTCTGGTCGTCTTGTCAGGGGTGTTGAAGATCCTGGTAAAATGAAGCCTTCTTCATAGCTCCCATCGGGGGCCCTCATATGTTCGCGTAGTTGATTCACATAATTCTGACGAGATGAACGAAGTATGTGGAGAAGAGACGAACTTCGGGCCGGCAAGGACGATGGACTCAGCGGCTCTTCTGATATCAAGAACAGCTTGGAAGCACTAGATGGTCAAACCACATCTCCAAGCGAATAAAAGCTAGAAAGCACCTTCCATGCAATACTCCGTCCTACGACGCCCGAGCCATGGGAAACTAACAGACGATCCGCAAGCGCAGAGTCTCTCATTCTTGCTAAACTCATTCCGGATGTGAGGAGCTGATCATATGCATTTCTACATCTGCGGTTTGGTTCAGGATATTCATCGGTAGGCTCATTTACATACTTTATAAGCGCCTCTGAGGGCCGTACGGGGATTTCCATAGGGAAGGGCAAGGATAAGAAGTGCAAGTTCAACGACTACTTTGATCGCGAATAAGCGTGCTCAAAACGTGCCCGCACTATTTGTCACTAGCCCACGGGTTACAACACCTCATCCGAAGTATGCAAAGGATGTAGTGCCAGGGGCATCCGTCGTTTTTCACGATGCTACGCAATGTCATTGTCCGATATCAACTTGAAGGAGATGGAGACGAATGCAGCTAGTAATTCGAAGATGGGCTCGCGAGAACATCCATCAAAAAACTACCATGACATCATCGAGGCTGGAAAGAACCCAGAAGAAAAACGTGGACATCCTTGGTATGTAGCACAAGACTAGCATGTTAAGGTTTCAAGTGGTTTCATACAAACGATGAAATCTATGGACTAAAATACACGCGTGCATTTAAAAATGTACAACAGTAAAAATCATCCCCAACCTAGAAATGGACCCTTAAAGCAGTCGTTACCGACGATTCGGTGGGGCAATACGGACATTTGACGCGTCTTAAAGAATATCAGCCGTGTAAAGAGGACCAAAGGAAGCACGCACCCTCCTGCTTTACTGAGCTTATGAAGACTATCCTTTGCAATGACATGGCCACAGAGCATCATCATAGGTGGATTTTGCTCAGTAGCCTGTTCCTTGGAGACAGGACACGCAAAGATGGAATGATACCTATTCTCTGGAGGGAGAGGAATTTCAATCTCAAAAACGCGCGATCAGAACACAAGCTAAAGTAAGATGAAGAAGCCATACGGGTAATTCGTCTGTCTGGCTCCATTCGCTTTTCCGTTCTCGCATCACCTTTCTGCCTTTCTCTATTCTCGCTAACGCACCACCACCGCCAATGTCTCCGACAACTCGAAGCGGCACCTGCCGACTCATACCCAGACTTGCACAATACTCCTTGGCAAAAAGAGGCTCAAGCTCAAAATGAAGGGATGGCAAGGCTAGGTCAGCATAAGGAGATGTCTGAAGTTTAGACAGCGGAAGGAAAGCAATACATCCCATGAGCCTCTGGACTTCAACGGGATGGTCGTCATAGAACCCCCGAAGGTTAGCGTTGGCGTAGGCAAGCGCCGGTAAGGGATTAGGCGGGTGTGACGAGAGTAACAAGCGGATATACTGAGAACGATGCAGATAGAATTCTAAAGGAGAAGAACGCGATTGCAGGAATGGCCTATTCTTCCTGGTCCACCTGGTATGTCACTGTTCAAACTAAGAGCCAAAACTGAAAGCGAATATCATACTCAAGAGCCTGCCCAATATCCTGGTTTTTGAGCAGCCTAAGGATCTGGTGCAGTTCCATGAACTGAGCACGCAACTCAGCAGAGATATCAATGCCAGATTCCTATAAATCAGAGTCACGGATGAGTCACAGTCATGGAGTCTTTTCAACAAACTTCGAGGAAAGTCTCTGCCGTGTCGAATTGGCCTGTTCTTAGAAAATGTAACGCAACGGTTCTCTCAAGAGCAATTCGAGATTGCTTAGATGTAAAGACACGTGGATATGAAGGCAGTGGAGCCGTAAATCTCTAGATCTGGCATGAATCGTGTCGTCACTCAGTTGAACGCTGATTTTACCTTATCCAAAGCTTTCCCTAGTCTTGAGACCGATGAATAAACCTCCTTTTGCCGGTCGTCGACATCCTTCTTCTTGGCGTCAATGGTTTGAGAGAGCCGTTTGAGCATTTCTTCGTCTACAACGTCAGCATCTTCGAGATTCTTCTTTGCATCATGTAAAGAGAGTAATATAGCATCAAGGGCGTCGTTGATGGACGGAGCCTTGCCTTTGGAAGTGGTAAGTTTCTCAAGTTTGGCAAGTTCCTTGAGAGGGCCGTCCATTGTTGAAGTTGCGGTTACGTAATAGATTGTTAAACCTTCCCCGTGACGCACATTGTCACAGGATTCTAAGTTTCAACGAAAAAATGTGTCGATTCCTCGTTGGCGACGAGCTAGGCAATATCAAGTCAATATCTTACTCTCCAGCTGTATCTCAGGGTGCCGATAAGACAATCGTAAAAACATTGCGAAATGGCTCCTCTGACGCAGTCGAACTTTTAGCCGTGGGCTCTTCATCTGAAGAAGCTCAATTGGTATGTATTTTCCTCGCCTTCGGCTCCTGAAAAATTGACCAAATTCTTCCAAGCAAAGATAGTCGCTGGTTTCTCGAGCGGCTTGGCATCATCATTCTCCCTTGACCATTCTGATGCGGACCAACTGCAGGAAGTTTTCCAGTGGAAAGAGACCCGTCTAAGGGATGGGCAAAAGTACATTGGTCTGGCAGCATCTGAAAAGTCCGTCATGCCACTGTCTCTGGCAGAAAACCATTTTCAGCCTTATACCTATCTAGAATAGCCTTCTCTTGCACCTCTAACGGCGCTTTGCGATCAATTTCATTCAGAAATGGAGTGGAATCCCCTGAATTCCGCTTATCATCTTTGCCTACCCGCCTTCATACATGGCGAATGTCGTCTTGTCAGGATACGTTCGCATATGGTGGAGATGAAGTTGATGTTTCCGTATGGGACACGGAACAAGCATTTATACCCCAATCTTCATCAGAATCCCTCGGGAAGAAGAGGAAGCGAGACGCTTTATTCCCTGGTGAATTGTGGCGAGCAAAAAATGTAAGCTTGCCAGCTTCAGAATAAACAGCTCTTTACCAATTAAGTTAATTACAGGTGCAAAATGACAACCTTGGCCTTCGGTCGCCTCTCCGTATCACATCTTTGACATATCTTGCTCCATCGGCGGCATCACACCACTTGGCTGCTGGGACCGGATTGGGGAATGTGCGTCGTTATGACACCAGAGCTTCAAAACGGCCAGTAACGGACTGGAAAATTGCAAAAATTGGTGGTATCAGATCAATCGAAAAGGGCATGTCCGAACAGTAGGTTTTGTTGGTTACGTGCCCGCGAGACCTTTTATTTACGAGTCGAGTCAACAGTGAACTTTTCGCCAGCGATTATGGTTCCCATCTTTATAGCCTTGACCTGCGGAATGGACGAATTGCATATAGTTATCAGGGTATGTGTGCCAAACAAGTCGTTGGTCGATTTCTCACATCAGAGCAGGGCTCTCTGGAACTGTGACTTCCTTAGCACCTACTCCAACCCTCATGGCGTCAACTGCGCTAGATAGATTTATTCGCATACACGGCACATCCTCAGTTGAGCAACAAGTAGGCCAGCAACAGCAGCAAAAGGGTCAAATTCTTGACAAGGTTTTCATGAAATGCACGCCGACAACCATCGTGTGGGATAGTGTAATTAAACGAGAAGTCACCGCCCCGATGGAAGATGACGACGTTTGGGAAACATTGGAAACCACTGGGATCGATATATAGTGACGAGGAATAGAAATATCGAAAGAAATTCGAATATTGGAGTAACACATTGTTGACACGCATTTTGAAAGACGGAAGACCACTACGGTATATGTCTCTGTGATGATTAATAATGAGCGATTTTGCTCTTCCAAGTATGAGCTTTCTCGAAGCCATTACGTCCGGCTTGATCTGTCAAGTGGTCAAGCGGAGTAATTCGCTGCATGTGATAGACAGGCTGACAATCAAGCAGAGTTCGCTGAATTTCATCACGGTTGGTCATAACAAAAGGGCCGTATTGGAAGACTGTCTGTTCTAATGGCTCGCCAGCAACCTAACGATTGGTTATATATTTGAGGATACAGATATGAGGTTTGAATCACCAATATCGCTTCGGTCTTGTCTTCTACAGCTGTAATCGAGACGCCAGTTTCATTCGTAGCGTTAGAGAAAACCAAAGTGTGAAAGGGTTTGTGCGGGAGGGTCTCTGATCCAATCGTCAAGGAACCTTTGAGGACTGTAATCAAAGTCAAGCCAGAACTCTGTCATCGGAGAACACTTCATAACTTACTATATATAAAGGACGTCCACGATGGAGCTACAAGGGATGATCAGCAAGGCAACCCAGTATCATGATTTCCATACTGACGAATGTCCTGGAATACGGTGGACTTCTGATCAAAGATTACATGAAAGAACCAGCATCCACCCAGGGGTCTGACGGGGGATTCAATTCCATGGCTTTTTCCACTTATCACCTTGATCTTCATTGGGCCATCTGGTCCATTGGGATACACTGTGGGTATCCTGCGCAGAAAATGACAATCAGTAAACATCGCTAGAAAATAGGACTACATACTGGTCTGGTCCAAGTTCTTGATATGAAGGATCCTAAACATACGAAGTCACCGCGAGAAACGAGCATGTAACTGATCAACATGCCACCATTTTGAACTACACATGGAACAAATGAGAGGTTGACATGTTTCTTAATGTTCATTTGAGTGCTTACTTACTTGCTTCGGTAAATCAACCCACAATTGGAGACCGCGTGGATCTGGAGCTCCTCGGGTGTGAACGGGCATTTCGGCGTGAATAATGCCTTTGCCTGCACACATCCATTGCACGCCTCCAGCCTCTGGAAACAAGGACATCAATGAGGTAATCACAAACAATTTGAGTCTGTGGAGCCCACCAATGGTCCCCTGGTGTCCAGCCGAGTCTTCATGCCTACTCGACCTAGATGAAATTCGCATGTCAGTAGATTGAAGCAATGGCTAATGATCCATTGTACCCTTCAAGCATGTACGTCACCGTAGCCTGCCCTCTGTGCGGGTGATCAGGGAATCCCTAACAAGTTTGATAAGAGCACATTGCTAGCTTGGTTAAGGACTTGTCCGCACCGCGCCTTCAGATACATGGAAATGATCGAGCATTAGGAAAGGTGTCAGATTCCTAAGGCCCATGGATCCGATGCTTCTGCGAACCAGCGCCCCATCACCCTGCATAGGATTGATCACTAGGGCAAAGAAAGCTTGATGAGCGTCAGTACTTCGGGTGTTTCGACAGCGAGAACTTTCTTGATAACTGAACGCGACGCAGACATGGTATGGTGAGAGATTAGACGGCTGTCAGGAGGAGGTGACAAGAAGAATGCGAGGGCGGTGACAATGACAAACGTTAATGCGAGGCTTTTAAACATAGAACGTAGTGGGTCACGTCAGCAAAATGAGTACAGATCAGCCAATGATTATATATTTACTCCCATAGCCACGTACACATGATGACGCACTAAGTATTTATGTAGATAACAATAAGGATCAGTTTGCTGAGCTGTAATGAACAGTAGTGATAAATCTTTTTCTACAGTGAGTCCCAGAACTTTCTGAGAGTAGATCTTGGACCCAGTGCTTCCTGTTCTGCGATGAATTTCTCCTCCTCTTGATCAATTTGTCGCTTGCCAGTAACAAGGTCGACATCCTCTGATGAAATCAAATCAGTCCTGTAGTATAACTTATAACCCAACCATAAAGCGCAAAATACGGGTATGATGATATAGCTCCTGGTACCACTACTGTGAGTAGCCTGTTGATGAGCAAAAAGTCCCTCACGTTATAAAGGTATCAATCGTGAACGGGAGGAATGTATCGAATCCTTTGAAAAAAGTGATTACAGCAGTTGCGATGAGTGCAATCCAGCTTCCCCAGGGTTGGAAGGGAGCTTTATATGGGAGGTTCTCGCGGGCCAATCCATGTGCCTTCAGAGCTTTCATAAAGCGACTGCTGGTTATGTTAACCAGCAGCATCCTACTTATATAAACAGTAGAACGTACATATGACAGAAGGCGATGCACATCCAGGTCAGGGCTCCAGCGGTGGATACCAAGTTGACGAACCATGTGAAAACTCATGACGACTTAATCATAGATCAGTCAACTGAGCATCGTGGTAACTTACCTTTAGCGCTCGACGATTTGACATTGAGGAAGACAAGACCACAAAACAATGTGCACACGATCAAAGATGGCCAAGGAACACCCATATGGTTGACTTTTTTGAAGATCGCTGGAGCTTTTCCTTCAACGGCGAGCCCATACAAGGTTCGCGAGCCAATGTAGAGATCAGAGTTGGCGGCACTAATGACGAAGATCAAGATAGCTGCATTTATTATATGGTTCAATACTTTGATTCCAACCTGTACTATTGTTAATATTCAAGGATGGGGTCAGGTTGACAAATCTCACAGACCAATGTTGTTGCGACGACAAAAGGACTGGCCGCTGCACCAGTTTTTGACTTCGTCGCAAGGAATAAAGAATTATCTGTACTGGGAACGATGAGGCCAATGACGAAGACACCGCCGACATAGAAAACCAAAATGCGCCAAAAGGTTCTTCGAATAGCGATGGGAATGTTCCTGCGTGGATTCTCCGCCTTCCAAGCATTTTTAAGATAGAATAATAAAATATCAAATGATAGATCTATACCTCACCAACGGTGACACCAACAAGTTCCGTTCCGATGTAAGCAAAAAGAGCGTTCGTCAAGGTCGCCCAGAATCCGATGAAAATAGCCAGATGCCCGTTGTGAACTTGATCCTTGAGATAAGACCCCATGGGACCATTTGGAGCTCTCCAATAGCGGAAACCGATGCGGTCGTGTTTAGGATTGCCACCTGTCACAACTCGACTCGAGTACGGATATATAAACACGATCACAAACCTAGGTCAATTATTATACCCATTAAGAGCAACCCGATGAGGGCTATGACTACACAGAACAAATTTTGGAATGATTCTTCAACGAACGAGTGGAATGAATTGACCTTTGATACTCGAAAACCAGAACTCTAATTCACCGAAGACCCGCACACCGAGGAGATTAATTGTAAAGACTAGATATTTTATCATCAACAATATGGCCCCTTCTCAGACAGAAGGTTATGACATACTAAGCAGTATGAAGATGACTGCAATTAAGAATGTATTTCTGACTTGACTCGACAGAAAAGAGGCATGACATACCCATCCAAATTGCGATGTGAACTTTCCGAGTCCAGTACTGTACGACGACACCCGCAGCATTGATATTGTTCGGTGTCACAATCAACTATGACTCATCCATCAGCTTCGCGCCGCACATATAAATGGATTTATACTGACGTATTTGATCAAGTAGTTCCAGCCGAGGGCAAAGCCTAGAGCAGGATCAACGAAACGCGTCGCGTACCCAGAAAAGCCTTTCTTGTGAGGCAAGAAAGCTGACATCTCTCCAAGAGCAATCATGACAAGATAACAAACAAAACCAACGAAGGAATAACCAAGGAGCAGGCCTAGCCAAAGGGTAAATATGAGATATGTTTCACGTTGAGGGTTGGTCCGCACCAAGCGGTCCTCCTCGTCGGAGCGCAGTACTAGAACCGATGATGAGACCAGTACCCACAGCTCCACCAAGCTTTACACATGAGTGTATGGAAGTCAAATGGTTGAACGAGTGACATACAGCTATCATTGAAATCTGTCGGGCTTTGAGACCACGATGAAGGGAGTCATCGATCGGAGGCTCAAAGAGAGCCTTGTCGAAACTATTCGACATATCACTGGCATCGGACTGGTCATGAACAGCCTCCTTTCCTTCTGGGTGACCCATGTAAGCAGACGGATGAGATCAACGAAGCAGATTGCTTCTTTGTGGGAACAAGTCCCGGATGAAAGCAAGTTAGCCATAAGAATGGAACAGATGGGGAAGCGACGCCAAGGACGCGATCAATGCGGACTCATGTAGGATCATCAGTTTCTATCCTTCTTCTACTTATTAAGTATCCCTTGATAATCGAACCACATGGCAAAATTTACATACTTTGTAATTCAGCACATGCATAACATAACAACACAAGTATTCATATGCTCTTGCACTCCAAAAACGAAATTCACAGTTTATGCTTGATTTCCTTTCGAGCTAACTTGGAGAATCGCTCGTAAGGTATCCCACTTGCAAACCGGGCAGCCTGGGCTGGATCACCAACGCTCAGGAGCCACACAGGACCAAAAATACAAGAGTCATACCAAAACTTTCCCTCAGGTTAACTGCATCTGGATCATTCTTATCCTTCAGACCTGTTCCAATGAGCCGTTTGACTTCTAGTAGTGCCACTGGGTCAAGGCCTTGGAGCTCTCCCAAAATCTGGTTTCGGACCGCAGCGTGGAATGAGTCAACCGACTGGTCAGGAAATATTTGACTGCAGGGTACAATGAAACCAAGACGTCCGACACTTTGCGCTGAGCATACTCACTTGACAAAGCCACACTGCAACAACTCCTGAGATGTCTTTTTCTTACCCCACAAGAGTACTTCATTAGCTGTCGAAAGCCCCACTGATAGACAACGTCGAAATGACTGTAAGTCGTAGTAGCTTAGAACGTTGCTGTTCCTTACTTTTATTAACAAAATTTACGCTGGAGCCAGCCTCTGCGACAATTCCTGACCATGATTGCCAAAGTGCAGCATGGTAGTCGGCTACATTTTGTGAAAATCATACATTACTTACCTAGAAAGGTGAAGGGCGTGGATAAAAAGGTATTCGGCAGACAATAGATGAAATCGAAATGGCCAAGAAAGGCTGTTTCAGAGCATCTGTGATCTATCCTATCGAGGCGTTTAGGGGGTTGCATACCTGCTGCAATACCTGTTGTGCATCTTTTCGTCATTAAGAATAGTACCAACTGTGATACGGCCGTACCCATGACTGGCCCGTTAAGTGCCGCGACCAAAATCTTCGTGTGAGACGACAACTGTAGATGTTCTCTAGAATGAATGATGGCTCCAATCTTTCTAAGTCGAAAACGCACCGCATGCCCACAAACAGTGGCCGTATGAGACACGTTTGACAAAAATGCTTGCCGAACTGTTAGCATCGAAGAGTCTACTTTCGGTCTATTCACGTCGGTGCCGCTATCAAGCTGTCCATCAAGTAACTTGAAAGAGGTAAGCAAGGCGATCCTTACGCGCAAAACCATTTCCCATGAGCTGCTTTAATCTATCAATGACGACGCTACCTGTTTTGAGACAACCCACCTTGCCAAATTGTCACAAGAACATCCTTCCTGCCGTCAATATCTTCAAGTGTATCAGCTAATTCATTATAATCTGCACCATTGCCACGACGGCAGCTATTCAGCACACGATATGTCAAAGTTGGCAGAGTCGAACTGACCCTTTGTAGTGAGAGCATTGAGTGTCTCGGGCCGGTTCAACGTTATGGTCGCAATTCCTTCAGAGATATCAATAATAAAAGCGCTCATGGTATATGCAGGGATGAAAAGACCTTGAATATTTCTAATTACCGACTCCCTGGCTATTGGCGGGTCAACTTGAAATAACCTGGTGCCGACGGCATGTGTGAGTCGATTCTGATCAGAATCGACTGTACGTCCAACTGGACATATGTGACTGCGACATGTGACTGGCATGCATATGGTAGCCATTTCCCCATCATTCTCCTTTGATTATTAAGTTCAAATGCTCGTGAGAGGCATTAGCAAGTCCATGGTTATACTCCTTACATATTTCATTAAGGAAGAACTTGAGAGCTTGCGAAGAAAGCGTGTCTATTCGACGCGAATCGCTTGAGACAGTCTTATAGTCACATCATGCCACATTCATTTGAGGCTTGATGGATATTTGATGGTATGGTCTCCTACCGTAGTTTTGTACCATAGTGTTCAGTTTTCAGATGCCGTGACGCGTTTTGACACTTGGTCGAAATACGACAATAGATTGACCCAGTTGTCATATTCATAACCACACTTCGTATAAGCGACGTATAGCGTTCTCCAACCTTTCCTCGACGGCTGAGGATGTAAGAAGACTTTCTAAGACCGGTCGCACAGCCTCCTTCAACTGTTCGAGCTTGTCTCCACGTGTGTGCTTACTAAGTTGGATCAAGAATGAGCAAACGTTCGCCCGCACTTCGGTAGGAAAGTTGGCAGGATTATCTACGTTCTTCAAGGTGAAAATAAGCATATCGAGCGGATGGCGAGGTACATTCAGGTGTACACGAGCTTTAGTGGGTGGGATCACGCCTGGATCGCTCGCCGTTAGTGAGGACATCGAGTCAAGCGGAGAATCGGGAGGCAATTCTACGCCTAGCGGAGCTGTCAGAGCTTCCAATACGAGCAGCGCTGGTGACGGAGATTAAATCTCAATCAATGCATCACGTGGAAGTTGACATACCGCCTTCCTTGGAAATACTGAGCATCGTAAGTGCTACGAGTCCTTCGTTGATCAGGAGAGGGTACTTTCCACTGGATCCGACGAGCCTTGTCAGGATTGAGACACTTTCAGGTGTAAGAACTGTACGAATAGCGGCATGATGCTTCTTCTTCTGTTTCTCCTGCGCGTCTCGGTCCGTACTTCCAGTGGCGGCCACGTCAGAAATTGTAACGAAGAGTTTGCTCCCCCAGAGCGTCCTTACGACGTTGACAAGAACACGACTTCCTTCACTCTTGATTGGAACCGAGTCGGAACGCTTGACCAGAGCAAGGACCTGAGAAAGACCTGTTGGAACTTGGGGAGCTTGAGTGGAAGGCAAGACAAGAGCATAGACATGCTCGACTATATAGGATATGAGCGATCGGTGTGACGAACAAGGACTTGGCGATACCGTTTGCACCAGCCATATGTTTGACCACTCCAATAGCACTGAGCTGGACTACATCAGCCATCGCATCTCCCTTCTCGTCCCACACCCCACTTTCGGCAATCCTCTGAATTATTTGTGCGCCCCCCAACGCATTCTGTATGACCGTTGACGAGGGAGGGGCTTGTGCGAGGTGCTTAAGAAACCCCAGAACGCCGTGTTTGACTTTGATATCCGTGGACGAAGATAAAAGGTGATGTGACGCAAGAATTGGGACCAACGAATGCGGAGGAGAAACAAGGGCTTTGGAGTTCCTCTCTATTGTGACTGAATGAGTCGGAGACAACAATCTCTGCAGTCTTTAAATCCTCACCTTGTCTCGCAAGATTTCCTAGCGCGAGAGAGGCACAAATGGCCATGTCTTCCCTATCAAATATGGATTGTGTGTTGGGAGGGTGTTCAGACGTCGCGGCATCCAGATCTTTCACATAGCGTTTGAGCCAGTTGACCATCTTAAGAACGAAGTTACCGCCCGGCACTTCGGACTTAGAGTCATCCCAAAGGATGTTCGCGTTTTGATCTTCACCAGCCACTTCAACAACAGCTTTGATAAGCGCAGCCTTGCAGATATCAAATGTTTTTTCTTTCTGTTTCCGGTCTGTTTCGTCGAGAGCGGCATGAGTCCATGAGGTCGGATAGCTGCCGTTTTCAATGAAATCAAGCATGATAGAAAGACAAGGTATATCATTATGCTCTGTTGAAGACTGTAATCCCCGCGCGAGAGAGAGCCTTATTTCATCGACATCGAGAGCCAAAGACTCGATCAACATACACGACTCAGTGAGATTTTCAAGATCGGCGTCAAGGAGACTACTCAAAAGTTCGAAGCCTGCATCAAACAGTGGTCGTGATGGTGATGAGTCTGGCAGAAAGGCCAGGAGAGGTTGAACAAGTAGGGGTAAGAAATCTGAAGTCAAGATGGGGAGCCCTACAGAATATGAACATTGCAAAAGCTGTTTAGCTTGTTGAACTCACTGTCGTCTTTGACATCCTTGAGTTCTGAAATAGCCAGCCATGCCCAATTGGAGAGACCACTCCGCAAGGTCCATTCATTTTCATCGCTGAAAGCAGGGTGGGGGCTACTTGTTGTTACACTGTACCAATATCCCGTTGGGTATATCGCAGTTGACAGTTTGAGTATCGTCAAGGGAGCCTCTAGCGATGTAAGGCGGAATCGCACAGCGTCTAAAAACTATCAAAAAGTAGTTACGATATGAGTGAACTGCCCGCACCGTAACCGATGCTGGCATTCAAAAGTGCGCCTATGGAAGTCTTTATGATCCTAAGATGTGGGATAGAAAGCTCGAGAGGACGAGGATGTGAAGGCGGGGGTGAAGGCGGAGGTAAATTCTCTGCGTATCCTTCGAGAAGAGACACAATACTTTGAGGAAGCCCTGCCTCAAGGAGACGACCGCGATTTTCATCTGAAACCAATTACCCTTCTGTTTTCTTTCGGGTGAATTTACGCACCATGATCCATACAAAGATTGGCCGTCACCCTCAGTAGCTCAAATACTACAGATGTATATTGTTCATCAGGCGTAGAAGATCCGTGTAGTGCTAGGGTTAACAAAGAGGCTAAAGTACGTGGAAGCGCCGTTTCTCCAAGAATCGAGTGGTTGTCGACTAAGATAATGGGTTAGATGTCGGACGGTTTCGATAGGTCATAGGTTCTTCCTTGCCTGTACCATCTCTTGAGCGCAAACCATTCGCTAGGGTCTGCGAGATGGTTTCAGCTTCCTGCCACGATGGGACAGAGTTAGATGCGCGTAAATCGTTGAGAACTACGGACAACCGCTGTTCTAACGCTATAAGATCTGCCGCTGAGTTCGCCATCGATATTGTATGAGAGAAAAAAATAAGTCCTAATGAAGGATTTACGGTGACAGTGCAGATATAAGATATAAATCGAGATTGACTGCTGTGAGAGTGAGAATGTATACGTGATGGTTCATTCGAACGTTCGGCCTTGGGCCCGCCCCTGATAATCATTGGTAATTTTGATCAGTGGCTGTGTACATAAGGACTCACTCTAAACTCCATCTCTCAAAAGTTGCTCAAGATCAATAATATATGGGTTCGAAGAAAAATAAACAGAAAGGGCGGGCCTCCTCTCTGTTGCAGGTTGAATCGACTCCACCCGTGGATGAGGACCTTATGGACGAATTGTATGCTCAGCTTGATTCACGAGATCGAGCTGCTGAATCCACCACTGTATCAAATGAGGTTCAAGCTGCGCAGGTTGAAAGAGTGAATATGCGCTCGAGGCAGGATACTAAGAGTCGATTTAAAGCACGGAAGGTATGAGCCATCCTTTTCCACGTTGACCAAATCCTTAAGCGTACGGGGTTCTCAGGCTCGAAAAGCTGCCGCACTTGAACAAGCACAATCTGCGCCTGATCCTGTAGCCGAAGCCAAGTTGAAGAAGGAATCAGAAGATGAACAAAGAGACATCGACAGAGTCTGCCAGGAGCAAATGTTAGAAGTACACGAAGTGAGTCTTGTCTTCAAAGTTCACCCGTCGTTCACATATTGACCAGCCAACAAGATCAACCCCGACGGTCACTGTCTTTATTCCGCTATTGCAGATCAGCTAGCGCTTCTCGGAGTTTTGCATGTCTCCCAGGCGAACTATGCAGTCGTCCGTCATGCCGCTTCAGCATATATGTTGGCACATCAGGATGACTTTTTACCGTTTCTCGAGCCCTCTGGCCCTGAGGATTTGTCTGATTCAGGAATTATGACCCTTAGAGGATTTGAACGGTATTGCGCTGCCATACGCGATTCAGCAGAGTGGGGCGGCGAACCTGAAATTTTGGCTCTGAGTCGAGCATACAACATACCCATCCATGTTATTCAAGGCGGCCGTCCATCCCTTGTCACCCACAATGCTGGAGACATGGTTGGTGAAGGCAATGATAGACGAATTGTTCGTATTAGTTACCACCGGAGAATGTATGGTCTTGGAGAGGTTCGTGTGAGTTTAATGATATGATTTACATCAAATAGCTCACACAAATCTGTTAGCATTATAACTCATTACGACCAAAGAATACATCTTCACAGCTTTCTCACAGAGTGCAACCCATGCTCTCAAGTTGAGAATAATGAAATGTGTACATTTCTCACTAAATCAGTATCAAGTATAACTAGAACAACAAATCATCCAGATCTGCATGCCTATTGGTTTGTTGATTTCCGGTACCGATGGGACGTGGTTCGTCCTGCAGATAATTTCCAAAGGCACTGTCCAGATTAGAGTACGGATCAGCAGCAGCAGGTGGCCCATCGTCTTCGTCTTCGTCGCCTTCATGTTCAGAAAGGGATCGAGTAGTATTGGGAATAGTAGAGGAAGAAGGCGTCGGGGGAGCTGGTTTCGAGGCGAGATCGGCGTTAATAGCGATCGTCTTAGTCTGCGTTTCCGTTGACCTTGGCCCTGGCACGTTGATCGTAGCTGGCGGGAGTTGTGGGCGAGGAAGCGAGACCAACGCAGCACGAGAATTGGGATTGAGTGCCGGACTATCTACGAGCGCCTTTCCAACTGCGTTACGAATAAAGGTCTACAGAAATAAAAAGAAGCTCAAAAATTGAAAGAAGAGGGAACTCACTTCAGGATTTTTGTGGTAAATGCTACCCAATGTACCGGTGTGTAATAAGAGCTGATCCAAAGCGCCTCTATCCATACGGTCGGAATCTGTGGTTATAGCAGGCTTCTCTGCGAGAACAATCGAACCAGCGACGCTCGGATTCACTGCCAACATGCGCCAGTACATGAAACCTCTGTCACGTAGATCAGGGTTATCGACATTTTCGGTCGCCCACTTCAGTACTTTATGTACAAGCGCTTTCGTGGTATTCAACTCAGACTTGTAAATGAAGAGTTTGACTGCTGCAGTCAGAAGGGCGAGTTGCACCTAAGCCAAAGTACACAGTCAATGTTGAGAGTACATAGGAGGTCTCAAAACGAAGTACACACCTCAACACTTTCTTCCAGGAAGGTGTAGAGCAAGTCATCAAGGAGTTCATCTGCATTGTTAATCCTGTCTGAGAATTGTCCCAATATCCACACCATTGCAGCCTTCGACTCAGGTTCATCCAAAATATCGAGGTTCTCGCAAAGTTTAGGTATTATACCTTCGTATTTACCGGGATAGCGCCTGAAGATATCTTTGATAACAATCACCGCCTCCTGAACAACGTAGGACACCTTAGTGTCAATGAGGCTGAGCAACACTTGAATACAATTGTCTGCCCCGGCTTCCACTTTGATCGCTAGACGACCTATGGAACGGACGGCCTTCCTGACGAAATCGACGTCAACTTCAGATGCATACCTATCTTCTAGTTGATATAACATAATAGCACAAGAGGAATGACACACACTCTTGCAGTTCAGCCAGAACTTCGTTAGCGTTTTCTGTACGTGCCAGACGATACATAATTTCCAACTTCGCAAGTTTGACGTATATTGGATCATTATACTTGCAGAAAAAAACCTTAACGTCATTTTTTAGGACAGCTGGACGTCGCTGAATGATGAGAAGGATATTTCGCAACGCAACATATTGTACTTCGGGGCCAGAAGACAAAAGTGTCACTGGAAGGGATATATTAGTGTCCTCCACTTCCTAACATAGTTCAGCGAGCTCACCGAGAGGTGGACCCATCTTCTTGCAACAGTAATCTATCAATTTTCTATTCTCCATGTAGTTCATGAGATATAGAAGTGCTTTGATCGTGGTCAGCACGACAGCAGAATTCGCGTGCTGGAGTTGAACAATGATTCTCTCCGCCATAAGCTCTGCATCCGCATGCCTTTCCGGTACGTAACGTAACAAGGTATCCAAGATGTAGATTTGGCCCCACCTGACATACAAATCAACAGAGGAGACGAGTGAAAGGGGATGACCTACTCAGAGCTCTCACCGAGTGCTGCAAGAAGCTTGTTTGCTGTGGCGAGATTAAGCTTGAAGATGACCCCATCTTGTCTATCGCCAATTTCCGATAGTGCGGCGACAGCATTCGCCACAACGGTAGCGTTGCCGTCCAGCATGAGGTCTCGCAACATCTCAACAAACCCGCCTTTTTCCGCCCTCCGTGGGTCAGCCGTATATAGCTTAGCTACACATATTGCTGCTGTTTTGCGAACATAAGGATCCCGGTCCTTCGAACAATGTCGCAGCGGTTCGATCAGTGAATCGGTGACGACAGGAATAGGAATATAAGACATGGTGCGAATGGCGAGGGCGCGAATCAGAGGGTTGCGGTCACTACAATCCTGTAAAATTTGAATGAGAGAACTAGTACTTCTTTCGTTTAGCTCACCGCGAGGAAATTTGGGATGACAATATGTATCTGGTCTGGTTTCGATCTACCATAGCTGACAAGGAAAAGGTAAACCACTGCAAGGGGATAAGCGGAACGCATGATAGATTGTCAACTATACTCACTTTTCTTAATCTCCAATAATGGAATCCCTAGACATTGTACCACG
This sequence comes from Termitomyces sp. DKA64, assembly GCA_017657295.1. Classification (NCBI taxonomy): domain Eukaryota; kingdom Fungi; phylum Basidiomycota; class Agaricomycetes; order Agaricales; family Lyophyllaceae; genus Termitomyces; species Termitomyces sp. DKA64. The sequence goes on along the minus strand of JAGGAV010000001.1, from coordinate 183,420 downwards.
TCGGTGAATAAGGGTGACACTCAAGACAAGATCATATCAACAGTCATTCGGTCCTCCTCATAGGAAGGTGAAATTGTACCAACTGTCATTGCCCATCGTGATGTTTGCAACAATCTTCTTAAGTGCTGTCTTTCGCTTCAAGAACTTCTTGTCTTTGCTCTCTGCAGCTTGTAATTCCGCACGAAGTTCCTGCGACAGCTATATTCAGCTGAGAGGAAAGTTGCGTGATTGATGCGACTAACCTCTATTTTCCCTCTTTGAAAAAACTTGGCATCCTGCCCCGGTTGTGCCATTGATAATGTAACAGGTCAAGTTTGTGGAAGGGATGTTTGGGGTCAGTTCAAGTTTGTGAACCATATTGAAGAATCACATAAGCGAGATTGATTTTCAATCTATGTACCCACTCCACGGAGGACCTCATGTATCATGTTGAAGAGAAACATCAAAGTTCCTTGTCCTTCATCATTAGAAAGGCGGTTTCTAGAAGATGCTTGTCATACCTCCATTGACTCCAAACTTAAAGCCCTCAAGGGTTTTTCACGTCATCTCAACCTAGCTCTTGACGCCTTTCGAGACGACCACACGGTCCTCGAGAGACTGTATTACAAGGGAAAAAACCAGCACCGTCTATCTCTTTTTTGGAGACGCGTTTCAGAGACTCGACGTTTCTGCCAACGTCTAAATGAGATGCACATAGACCAAGTTGTGGACATGTTACGAAAGTCTTTTTTCAGCGATGGAGTTCTACCGTTCGAGTAAGTACTCTTTAGCAAGACTTCTACCCTTGCTCAGTCATCTTCTTTAAGCCGAAAGGCGACCAAAGGTTCTTGGACACACTTTCCTGACCGTCCCTTTGTCACCTCGGTATTTCGGAAACTAAATATGTGCTCCGCGTTGGTTATGAGGGTGTGGACGTCTCTTCATCGTCCAAGACTTGCCTTGACTTCGTGTTCCAGATGCAAGGAAGGTTGACAGAGGCTTATAGGTATGGTTAGCGTTCAATATTGTGCCTTCGTCTTTCAATGAGCTCTAGATCCTTTATTCTTGCAATGCAATCTGGAGCATTTCTCCAACTGATTCTAACCCTTGTGGCCGTTGTATCGCGAATAAGGATGGTCTGTGAAGTTCTTCAATATATTTTACGGTCCACTTTGGACATCACAAGGCATATTATGGATTTATTACCTGTCACTGTATGTCGTCTTATGCTTCAATCTCTCGCTTTTACCTAATACTTTACGGTAAGCCTCCTTGTATTCTACCACAGGATCCAGTCCTTTCATTTCCAAGCGTAGAAGTCAGCCATGCGGATAAGATGGATATTGACCTCGTAGACACTCCGAAATTGATTGACTTAGATATTGACATGTAGAAGTCAGCCATGCGGATAAGATGGATATTGACCTCGTAGACACTCCGAAATTGATTGACTTAGATATTGACATGCCAATAGATTCTAAACCAAACGGTATGCCGTCACTTAAGAGTAGTAAGGCAAGCATTTCTCACTGTATACTCCAGCCCCAGCACGCACGATTATCAAACACGATGTTTCGTCCTCTGCAACTTTGGGATCAAAATATGGTAGCCATAAATTGAAGAAAAAACCGAAAAAGGTCAAGGATGAAATAGACGACATTTTTGGTTTTTAAAGGCACGTTCTGCACAATCTGGTACGTGGAAAGGGGGACAGGAGAACCGCGTGCGGAAAGGTGAAGGGGAAACAGTCGGGGTAGCCAGTTGTACATGTAGTCCCAGCTGCCACTCAGCCCACCTTCCTATGTCAATTGTCAGAACCCTTTATAAGTTGCATTGGCGACTATTTGACTAGCAAGGAGAATCTGTGTCCTCTGCTTCTAAAGTACTAAGGTGGAAAGCCAGCAGTAGAACGTGCAAAAAGTGGCCCAGCAGTACATGCCGATATACCAAGGTCCAACCAACGATGTAGTCATTAAATTGTTGTACTTCACTGTCGTCAATGCCAGTTTTCTCAGTCCTAATTGGGTAGCTCTTTAAAGAGCTGAAAAGGTTGCTGCACCAACAAACAGAGCAACGAAGGCCTTGGGTGATGCCAACGAGCTCGCACCGTTACCAATGGCTTACGGGCTGGCAGTCTCACTGGTGGCGGTCGAGATCTCACTGGTAGCGGCCGAAGTCCCTGTCGAAGGCGAAGAGACGATAGCAGCATTATTGAGATCAGCGCCAACATCCTGAGGTATCATGAGAGGTGTGGACGCGGCACTGCTGAGATCGATGGTGCCGTCTTCCTTAAGAAGTTCCGGAATAGAGGCAGGGAAGTCACGAGTGTATAGCACATTCTCGGCAGCAAGGTTGTTCGTGGTTTTATTGGAAACGTAAGAAGCATAGGCACCGACGCTGGGATTCTGAAAGACAGCTTTCAGCAAAAACAGATGTTCATATGACAAAAACCTTACACTAGCGCTCATCGACTGCATTGAGGCAGAAACAGATGTGGCAGCATTCGGAGGATTACTGAACATACAGTGCAATATATATATATATAGAAGGGAAAATGATACGTACATGATACCAAACATTCCTTTTTGGCAGTGACCAGGGGTACCACAGTAGAAGAAAACAGGGTTCGTATCGTTGACAACTTGAGTGACTATAGAAAGGGAATGAGCCCATAGACAAGGAAATCGCACAGATGACACACAAACGAAGTCCTTGTTCTGGGTACCTGAGGCAAACAATGCATCGCTCGTCTTGTTGCAAAGGGTAAGTTCAGACGACTTTGTAACAGTGTGGTCGTCTGAGCCCCATACGAACTTGATAGTATCTCCGACGGAGGCATTTACAGCGAAAGGAACATAGCGGTAGACAGTCTCTGCAGGTGCAACCATGACAGTGTGGGTGACACCAGTGCCAGTGCTTCCATCGCTCTGACCGGTAGAAGTCGGCATGTACGCTGAATCAGGACTGCGGTATTGAGCGATGCATTCTGTAGAGAGAACACACTCAGAAGAAGCTCAAATACATTTATTGTTCTTACGAGAAACACAACCATCGTAACCAGACCCCCCCCAGTTGGACGATCCGGACCCATACACGGGTGTGGAATAAGACGAAGCAGCCGAGGATGTTGAAGTTGCAAGAGCACTACCACTGCTGAACGAATCGTCACCCGAACCATACGAAGAACCAAAGCTGGAAGCACATGTAGTAGCAGAACCGTGGTCATTGCTAGCACAGTAGCAACGGCATCGGAAATGGTACTCGACTGACTGAAGACCGATCTCATCAAGTGTTTGGACAGATTATTCGAGAACACCCACGAGGCAACCACTCCATTACCGATGCTGGAGCCAGATGCAGTGCTGCTGCCGGATGTATCAGTAGCAACGGCAGCAGATGTGGTAGTCGATTGTCTGGAGAATGTCAATTAACATATATCCAAATAGAATGTCAAGGATGCTCACGAGGCAGCGATCGCTCCGTTATCGGCCGGGCGAGAGAAGGCAGAAGCCATACCGAAGAGAAAGGCGGCAGCACCAAGGAAAGGAGTAATGAAAACCATTTCTCAGAGTGGGAAGGGTAAAGACCGTAGAATCGTGGATATCGTTGGACAATAAACTGATGAGGATTTGCTACAATTTCAAAGATAGTGATCTCAGCGAGGATATCAGCAAGACGAGAGAACAGAATTGGACCTTGCGGCTTCACCTGAACTAGCGAGGATTAACTCGACTCAATCGAAAGAGAACGAAAAAAAGGAAAGGAAAAAACGCAAAAGAAGAGAAACGAAGACGTGGAGGAAATGGGCTGCAAGTGGGGGTCTTTAAGGTATATGTGGAGATTAAACCCCATGGAAACGGTAATCAAGGATAAGTCGTGGATTAAGATGGCCAACTTGGACTGGCTCCAACAACCGTTGTTACCATCAAGACATTCCCAGTGAACCAGCAGTAAACTCTCGTCGACTGCAGCAACATCGATATTAGTGGTCTCTCGTGGCCCGACTTCCCCTTTTACGACCAGTAGTGGTTGGTTCTGGTTCGTTAAGTCTACGCTGGATTCAACCTCCCACATCATGGTATCAGTTCGAAAAATCAGCCCTACCGGACAGGGTAACAACAACTAACTTCCATTACCGCTATCGCTATCGGGACACAGCATCCCCGAAAGCACTTGCATACACCCAACTTCACTCTGATTGGATGCTTAAAACCTAAGCCAGTATCATCTATTACTAAGTAAGACATGGATAGATACACACCCGAGTGTCTTCACGACCGGATGTATGCATATACACCTATATTCATCTATCTGTAATCTTCTAACAGATCATTGATCCACATGTATTGTATCCCTCACGCCCACCGCAGGCCAGATGGAAGACCCACACGCGGTCGCTGGGTTTGTAAGTGGCATCAAACTCACTTGTCTCGTTTGCTTGAGAAGGATGTCTAGTCGACTTCGTAGCAGCACGCTTTGCATCCCGCAGTGTTTTCAGCCGGTCAGTTACTCTGGAAGGATGCCAAAGATGATCATCTTTTTGCAGCTGGGGTGAGACGGAAATCTGTGGTTGGTAAGCATCATAGATATTACGAAGCCCATGCGACTTGGAAAATCTCGGCGACCGACTCCGTATATTCATTGTTGCGGCCCAGCATAGTTCACTGGGGGCGACGTTCACTCCCGTCGAAAAGCCAAGTGGAAAGATCGTGCTTTTTCAAGATAAAATGCTTTCATGGCGGAGTGGGACGTGGCTAGTATAGATCAGGATGTATAGACCGAAAAGTGGAGAAGTATAAATTACCATACCCTGCAGATATTGTGACATTAGCAGTCCAAGCTTTACTAATGCTCACAGTAAGATTACTGGCAACCGTGGCCACACGATTCCAGATAGCCTCTCCTGTGCCAATGGTGTCTACGAAGTCTATTTGATGGACAATGCAACACATCTACTGTTGAGACACCAAGACTGTGAAAGAGAGGTTTACATAACTCACCCTGCGATGAAACACTGCCCTTTGCTGCAGGTTCTGAGAACGACCCGCAAGGTCGAATACGAATTCTTATGCTCTTCTTCAGAACTCGTGCGCGAGGAAACATAGTCACCACCGAGCTTCATTCATTTAAACTGGGAAGATGTAGTGGAAGCGGCAGAGTCATGTGTTGTACATGCCGCACGGTGCGCTTCGTACGAAGGACGAGGAAGGGGCGGGGTACGAGAGCATCCGGGACGATTGGCAGGGCACGACGCGAGCAGGACCGGGAGTCATTGCAGGAGTTACCTCTTGACTGACGATCAGGAGCATTGTCCCTTGGACGCACTACAGGACGGGAGCAATGATGTGGGTTTCTGGGCAGGCCTCGAGTGCTATGCAGCATTCGAAGCAACGAAAAGTGAAGATGACAGTCACGAACAATTACAGAACAGGTTCGGCAGAATAAAGAATCAGAGACAAAAGAAAACGAGAAAATGCGGGAAAACAGACAGTTCGCCAGGAACTTGAGCTTGAAGGGGTTGGGTTGGTCAAGTCGCTAATCGGAGATGTGATGAGGGGCTGCCAAATATATGTTCCCCCAAACCGGATTTTTTTGTCAACAAATTTGAAAACTTCAGCTTGTTCTCTGGGTCATGTTGGCTGTCTCTCGAAGCGGACTGTCGACACTTAGGTTGCGTTTATGCCACCCGTACTTCCGCACGCTCGCGACAGCTGTCGAAAAGGACAAGTTTAAAGTACTAGTCGTAGGTGGAGGTACTTTTGTCTCCTGTAACTTGCTATTATTTGAACCAAGTACATTGATATCGATCATAGGAAGCGGTGGTTTGTCTGTTGCTCAACAGATCTATGATCGTTTCGAAGCCGCTGGAACTCCCCTAGACGCAGGTGACGTTGCAATTGCCGACGGAGCAGACTATCATTATTACCAAGTACGTTCTTGAACCCTTCACGAGCACAAAATCTCATACACATCTTTCACTCAAGCCTGGATGGTAATGACCCGTTATCCTGTTTCTCATATCCCTTGAAAATCTATTTTCCAGGACTCTTGTCGGCTCAGGGCTGAAACCGAAAAGCGACTTTCGGACTCTACTTGCCCCTCTGGTTCCAAAGCACATTGCATACATTCCAGAGAGCGTGAAATCGTTTTCCCCAAAAACTTCTTCTGTAACAACAGCTACAGGGAGAGAGTTGTCTTACGATGCTCTCGTCGTCGCCACTGGCCTCCAGATTAATTGGGAAGGGATCAAAGGTCTTTCCAGTGCCCTCATTGATTCTAACTCGGGTGTCTCGTCCATCTATTCGTACGATACTTGTGACAAAGTCTGGGATGACATTGAAGGCCTTCGCTATGGCCGAGCAATCTTCACGCAGCCTGCCGGGATTATCAAGTGTGCAGGAGGTAAACATTCATCTTGATTTTATGCTCTTTTCCTCTTTCAAGTTAGTGTTTTAGCTCCTCAAAAAATTATGTGGATGGCCTGGGACCGCTACCGCCGGACGGGACGGGATGAAAATATCAAAATTGATTTCTGCACGGGCATGCCGACCATGTTTAGCGTTAAAAAGTACTCGGATGCACTTGAAACTCTACGGCTCGAACGAGGTGTTGGGGCTCACTTCCGGCATAATCTTGTGGCGGTCGATTCTGCCAATCACCGGGCTACATTCAAGACGGCCGATGAAACCCTGGTAGACATTGATTATACTCTGCTACATGTCACACCTCCAATGGGCCCTCTCGACTTGTTCAAGGGATCTCCCATTGCTGACACTGCTGGCTGGGTGGATGTTGATAAGTCCACTTTGAGGCACAATAACCCTGAATACGGCAATATCTTTGCACTGGGTGATTGCTCATCACTCCCTACATCCAAGACTGCGGCAGCTATTACGGCTCAAGCGCCTGTTCTTACTGAGAATCTTTACTCCGTCATGACGACGGGTAAAGTGAGTGACGCGGTTTACGATGGTTACACCAGCTGCCCCGTACGTCTTTGTCAATCGCTATTTCAAAAGTTCTGGATGATCATCATTGGTCTGCTTCAGCTACTGACTGGTTACGGCGAGCTGATGTTGGCTGAATTCAAATATGGTTTGGAGCCGAAGGAAACTTTTTCCACTTTCTTTGACCAAGCAAAGAGCCATAGGTCAGTACAATAGGATGATTAAAGTTATCTTTTGTTCACGTCTCCGTTTATGAAAGGCTATTCTATCACTTGAAAACGGTTGGATTTCGTTGTGTATCAGAGTCTAATTCAACAACTAATCGGATCTCCATCTAGGACTTTTTCCCCATGGCTTACTGGAATATGATGGTAAGGGATATCGAAATTAGTAGATTGTAATTTTCAAGCATCTCACGGTGCTTATAGGTCAAAGGGAAATGGTTTGGCACGTCAGGATTGACCCGTCCTAGATATTAAATCATCATTTTTCATGAAGACCATCACTTTATTATGTGTATTTGCGAAGTAGATTCAAGCAGGGATCACGATCCAGTCATGATGACTCTTCACTCTTCGGAATCGTTCAAAGAGGAGTTTTTTGAACTTTCATTTGTAGCTCATGTACCATGGTAAAGTAAGTAATATATGAGTTGGTTGGTATATTCGTCGTAGAAATTTGCCGACGTCCAGGCTGAACAATATCTGTGAGACTTGAAGTGACTAACGGCAAAAACCTCTGTTGATCAAACTTCCGACTCACTTTTAGAACATATCGAAATTTCAATCGACGGGTGTTTTGCGTGTCAGGCGTCAGGATTGTACGGGAACGGCGAGTGGTGTTGTATGAATTCTAGACGCTCTTTTGAGTTGCTTTCGAGTTGTGATACTTCGGGCGACTATTGAATATTTTGTTGTTGTCTGTTGTTATCACACGTGTCCCGTCTCGTGTTGAACATTCAACAGTCCTGAAACTTTGAACTGTGCGCGTCTGGAATGTCGCGTCTAACGTCTGCGCAGGTTATCGCTCTTGGCGAGTATCTCGAGCCAACCTTTGACCCGGCTTCACTCACAGTATCCCAACTCCTTGGTGTTCTTGGCTACCACAATGTCAAATATCCTACTCCGTATTCCAAGGCCAAGCTTGCTATGATATTCAACGAAGAAATCAAGGCCAAGTCTGTTCAGTTGAAAAAGGAACGCGTAAAGAAGGAGAACAGTATTGCCAGTGATGACGGTATATTGGATGGTGCTACTGGCCGACCTCTGCGCAAGGTTTAGTCGTCAACTTTGTAACACGATCGTTGTTATCTGACTCTAAGTCAGGAATCGGTGAAGCGAAGAGCCTCTAGATGGCTTTCACATGCTCCCACCGAAGACGAGGCTGAGGTCCATCTTCCTCCTCAAGTGAGGCTCATATATTTCCTATACTAACGAATGCTCAAACGTTTCATAGCCCAAACGTCGTCGATCATCTGCTGAACCAACCCTTGGTGGCCCTTCACGCAAGAACGTCGTTCCTCAGATCACTCAGCCAACGCTTGTGGAAGAGAGTGAAGCTGAAGAAGATCTGTCCGTAATGAAAGTTGCAAGGAACAGAAAGAAGGCAAGGCTACTACCATCAAGTATTCTATGATTGTTTCTGATATTATTGATCTAGGTTGAAAGTGCAGGAGCGCAGAGTCGACGTGTCTCCAATTCTGTGTGTATATTTCAATGGGCCTGCTTGTTCAGTGTGTAATTTTTATGCCAGGCTGCGGAAGATAGTGGCTGGGAAGACAATAATATATTCCAGTCGGGCGCAGAATCTTCGTCGCCCGTTCGCCCGTCGCCAATTAGGCCAAAGACGGCACGAAAAAGCGCCCCTGGCTCGCACAAATCGCGTAAATCCTCTTCTCTGCCTCCACAAACACTATTGTCGTCTCCATCTCGACTATCCGATTTCTCTGACCACGAGAGGATGTCCCCGTTACCACCCCCTCAATTCAAGTTCGAACCAAATTTGCCCTCGATTTCTCCACTCCATTCAAAGCAGCCTGAGACCACAAACTTCACCCCGTTTAAACGTCGCGTAACCGTTTTTGGCACGGAACGTAAAGATGACGCAGAGGAGCTTGACATAATCAATGGTAGCTTCCCCGTTCCTGACCAGGCCAAGCCTTCCAACGAAAATCCACACTCTGCTTTGGAAGAACAGAATGAAGCTGAAGGCCCTTCGATCACAGATTCGAGAGCTGTAGAAGATCACACAGATGCTGAATTTGAATCCGTCACTCAAAATGGGAAGCATCTAACCCAACGTCAAGGCATACGTGGAAGGATTGTTTCTTACGGATTTTTCTCCCTCTTGACGGCAATCGCGTTTTCTGCAATAATATCTTATAAGATGGACTCCGCGTCCATCGGATATTGCGATGCTGGAAGCTCTACTAACAGTAATCTGGAGCAACGGCGAGCTTACCGTGCCACTGTGGAAGCGTGCAACAGAGAGAACAGCACTCTTCCGTACCCTGACAACAATTCAGCCGCGGAATCTAATACGACATTCTGCCCTATTCCATCTCTGGTTCCCTGGAGGCCTCCGGACAGTTGTACTCAATGCCCGGATCATGCCAATTGCACTCCTACCAGTGTTTTGTGTGACTCTGGGTATGTTTTGCGATCGCACCCTCTGCTGTTTTTCGTCCCAGCTTCGCCCTCCCCGCGCGACATAACAGTGTCTATTTCTTCTCCAGTGGATTTGTTCTGGAAGGTATTGTGCATATTGGATGGCTTACCGGGGATAGGCAGTGTTGCCTTTCCCCCAAGATGTATCGAGGATCCTGAACGAAAACGGAAAATCGGTTCCCTCGGAAAGGCTATTGAATCTCTCCTTGGACAGGTTAGGGGGCGTCGTTTGTGTACTGGTGGCAAAACATTGAGGGAGTCCCTCGGGGATTCTGATGGTGGGGATGCCAAGAAATGGGGCGTGGAACTAGAAAATCTCCGAGAGATGATGCAGAAAAAAACACACGTGAGGATGAAGTCAATTTTCTTCAGGTCAATGCTCAGCTTGGGATTTAGCCCCATCTTTTGCCAAGTTTCGATGATATGTTTAATGAAGCCATTCAGCAGCTGACCCAATGGGGCGGGGTCATTATGGGAAAGGATCACGCGTAGGTTCTCCTGCTTTCCTCATAAGTGGTTGTTTATCGGTAGTAGGAATCGTCGTTATGTGGCCCACAAGACACCTTTTCTGACCTGGGACTGTGTCATTACTATCAAATTCAGAGAATTTTGGGTAGAATGGCGCCCCGTTATCATTGGTTCGAGCTCCGTGTCTTCTACCTCTTTCGACGACTGATATCCTCCACAATTATGTCAGGATTGATCTTTGCTATCCTCAGCTTTGTTTATTGGCGCACTCGCAACGCTCAAAAACGTGTCGAGAGTAAACGCGTTGCAGATTTGGTGCAGATCGCGCTTGATACCTTGCGTAACCAAGAATTTGCTCATCACACGGATCCCGTCACCACTCCTCAGCCATATTTATCTTCACTTCAGCTCCGGGATCTTATACTTCAGGACGAACATTCGGTCACATCTCGAACTCGTCTGTGGGACCAGGTAGAGCGTGTTGTGGAAGGAAATGCGAACGTCAGAGCAAACTTACAAGAAATACAAGGTGGCGATGAGATGCGAGTATGGCGGTGGGTCGGAAGTGCTCGCCGTAGGACAATAGATACGCCAAGGCAGGTGGAGCTTGATCAAAGCGGTGATGCATGAAAGTTAGCTTATCATGTCGTAACGTTGACTATACTTATGTATCATCATATCTTGGTGTGTCCCCTTGCCTCCCTGTCTGGATCTGAGCGGAAAGGTCACTGTTGAGCTACGTGTGAGTAAACTTTTCAAATTCAACGGAGCTAGACCTTTGAAGTCTCACGATCCGTGAACAGGTGTCAAAATTTTCTGGCCATGTGCTACATATGTTGTAGCCTCATAAAAATATTCCGGTGTTCGGGACGGGACACATGAGATCCAGTACAAAAAAGGATAGTATGGTTTCGAGGAGTAAGGAGGAACAAAGGGGAACTCAATATAGGATGGCCTAACTGATATACATCTACATAATGCTCAGGACCAATCGGAACTCATTGACATGCCCATTGGTATTCCCTCCTGTATTCTTTCTATTAGAGCTCGCTTCATAAACTGTTCTTCAGCCAAAAGGCGCGTACTCTGTCGTACCTTATTAGATATAAGTAGCAAACGTCTAGAAGATGACACTTACCCTCAAAAACCTCTCAAGATCGATGCGTCCGGAGTTGAGTGCCCGATGTAGATGATAGATGGTATCTTCAATAGCATTATCTTCTGCTACCAGAGTTATTAGTCTATCAGGAGTCTTTAGCGTGAGAACGAACCTACACAAGAATGTACTTACTGATTGTGGACAATTGTGGTGGAACAAATCAATTCATCCACTTCGGGATCACCCTTACGGCGAAGTTCGGCGATATTAGTTTCAGTCTGTCGAACGCTATTCTTGAGCCTGAGAGCCACGTTCCAACAGACGTCTCGCACAGCCTCTAGGCGCGCCATTTCATCACGGATAGCGGGTTCACCGGCAAGGAGATCCGTCTGGTGCGCACGGAGGCGCTCGGCGTCGAGAGCCAATGCTCGGTTTAAGGAACTTAATTCTGATGTCAGTTTTTGATGGACTTGATCGTGGAGACGAAGTAGTTCCGGGTTCGGTGGACGCGGCGGGGGCGGTGCAACGGCCGGTGGAGCGTTGAGTGTATCCGGAGAATCTTCATCAAGGAGGTTAACGGTGGGCGCCCGAATCAATTGGGTAATTGAATTTTCCGGAGGGGGTGGCTGAGGGGCTACGATGTGATATGAGGGTGCTGAAGCTGCCGTCGAATGAGGGGGTGGGAGTGGCGGGGGGCCAGTGGCAGGGCTTGCGTGCTCAATATTGTTGGATTGAGAATTCTGTTGTGTGTATGGAACGTAGGGTACAGGAGGTCTGGTATACCTCGGAGGCGTTGTAGGTCCTGTATAGTAGCCTCGATATTGCGGTGGTAAGGGATCCGAAAGCAGAGGATGTGAAGGGCCTTGGGTTCCAGAAGTTTCCTGAGATTGGTATAATGCATTTGGAGCATGTGATGAAACAGAGATAACTTACGCGTTGGGGAGAAGCGGCTAGTCGAGATGGAGCTCCGAGTGGCGAATGAACCGCCGCTGTCACAGGTCTTGGAGGGAGTGCGGGAGGATCGGGAGAGATCGGTCGCATTGAAGGTGGCACCGATTGTGACGAAGGTAGAGGCGGTGGAGGTCTCTCACGAGGGTCTTCAACGCCACGCGGCCGCGATGGAGTTCCTGAACCCGCAGCTTGTGGAGGTTTTGCGTAGACAGGAGGTTCTTCTGAAAAATGAACTTGCATGGCCTCGACTAAAGCAGATAGATTGCAGCCCTGTGGCCCGACGTTAGATTGGAACGGATGCACTAAGGGGGCAGCCCAGACGCACCTCGCTCTTACGTTCCCAATGTTGGACGTACTCAATGTTACACCTGCCGCTGACATCGAGGTACTTGCCTGGCTTGACGAGCATATCATTGGTCGGGACGACATAAGCGATAGGCGGCTGTTTTGGGTATTCTCGCGCGAGCCAAATTGCTACAGGGATATTATATGATGCGCCACGAAAGGAAATTGGAAGGAGGCCATGGACGCAGAGAAGCAACTGCGTGCGGCCATCATCGAATGCTGTTCGCATGTCAGAGAGGGTACACGGGAGTTGGGAAAAGAACCGAACTGTAGATATCAGACTTTGGGCGAAGGGTGGAATGACGGTGGAGAAGGAGATCGACGTCTGTGTAGACACGGTCTGGATTCGGGTAGGGCTGGGCGTTGTGGCGCAGCCATTTCTGGGTCAGCGATTGGGCGGAAGACATGTCGTGAGGCGAGGAGGGAAAGCTCTCACGGTTCCCGATTTGGCGGGATCGCTGATGTCAGTTGTCCTGGGGTCTCAGCTTCCGGATTGGGACAGCCCCAATCTGCTTCCGCCAGATCAGCCGACGATAAGATCGGCCGGCAGCCTGTGCTGCTCGATTTGGCAAGTACAAAGGGAACCGTATAGGAACTTGGAGATGGCCTGTCTGCGGGGGCACGAGTCAAAGAACAATGTGGCCGTTGGACTGTGGGCTCCTTGAGCTCGCATTGTCGTCCATCGTCCCAGATCTGACAAAGCTTAACCCAACAGGTCTCCCCAACAGTGGTTCCCACCTGCCTAATCGGCACCGATCTCGGATCTCACAGCATGGCCCATCGCTGTGGCTCTTTCGTCCGACTATATAGTTCCGGATGTATATAAGCCCCCGAGTTGCCTCTTTTCTTCCCCTTTCGCCTAATCTCCATGTCCCCTTCCACAAAACGCACCACCAGTTCTCTCACCCCCCAGCGGAAGCATCGCAAACTCTTGAAAGATGGCAGTGGCGTCGAAGTCTGGCCTGAAAGCATCGAGAAGATCTTTGTCCAGGGTGAATTTTCTTTTACTTTGTGCCTTTTCTTTCACTGACATTTCCCAGGTCTTCGCGAGTACTGGAGGTCTCCTTGGGCCACTTATTCGCAATCTCGTGGGCGTAGTCGATGGCGCAATCAATACTTGGTAGATTATCTCCAGAAAGCTGGCATAGACAGGTCCAAAAAACAGGTCGCAAGCCACATCCAAGTGCTGAGAAATATGTGGAAAGGAGAACCAGGTCTGTTTATGTCTTCCAGTATATTCGCGTCTTGCTGAGACATAATGTGTCTAGAATTCTATCTGGTCGCCGGTGGCGAAGAGCCCCCGCCTGATGTTAAGCTGGAAGATATCTCCTTGATTACTTTAGACTTAGATGAAACCGATAGCTCATCCAACTCTACCTCGCCTGACTTTTCTCCTCCCGAACTTCAGCATGACTTTCCTCCGTCTCCCGGTGGCTATGCATTCAGTTCACATTCTCCTCCGTCCAAAAACTCCGTATCCCCATACACCTCACCGGCTCCGTATTCCACGTCCGTGCCGACCGCTATGTCTGTATACCCAGCTGACATGGCCATACAACACCACCCTCACAGTCATTTGCCCACAAGAAATGTCCACTACCCTCTCAGTGACGATTACGACCAGGTTTACCCTCACCCTTTCAAATCTAGTACATCCTACGTGCTCCCGACCAGTGTTTCAGATCCTGTCGCGTACTCTTACCCACAGTCTCCGAGTCGGACTACGTCCATATGCCTCTGGACGGATGGCATGGCACCGCTCTCAATCAAACTTGATGCAATGATGTCTCCACATTCACCGGGTGGTATGCTGCTTGCACTCCAATTGCGCATGAGTATTACACCCGATGATGGCACCCGAGGTACATCATCTCGGGACGGTTTCTTCGCCTCTGTTTCATTCTCTAGGTTGTGGACCAGCTGCGGAAAATGTATCACCAGGGTTTACACCAACAATATGTGCACATCAGAGGTGGTGGGTGCACTCGACGTTTCTAACATAGAGATGGGAATCGTGAATGCGATGCTACCAGAGTCTTCGTTAAGTCGCTGTAGATGGCTTGATGCCTGTAAGTCCAATGTTCTTATGTCCTTTGCATACTCAAATCCTAAGACACTCCCTTCTGTCCAGCCATACCCACAAGAATTACGCAAGAGATTATCACCGACGAGGAAACAGTGTTGTACCTCATCTATGAGCTGGACCGTAGCGTGGGTCCGATGCCATCTGCCAAGGTGATGCGCTGCATGCCCATGACGAAATCTTCTCTGGTCTCATCAGCGCATCTTCCTCTCACGAGCCCCGCTTACTGTAGTTACCCCTCCCCGTCCTTTTCCGTCTCACCACAGTCAATATCCCCCTCACTTTCGTCTGCACTATCGCCAGTCAATAACAATACGCGACATGTCGCGTCCACGTCCTTGTTGTTCTAATCTTCTAGGGATTTAGGAGGATATAACATAACTCCGTACTAATAACAGTGCGTCGAGCTGGAACATTCACATTCATACATAGCGATATCCCACTCACAACTTTCCAACGAATTGTTGCGATTGACATGTTGTCTTAATAGTCTTAGTATTCTCTGTACATGTACTATGTAGCTATAATAACCTGTATAATAGTGGGTCTACCCGCTTACGAGCGAACAATGTTCAGAATCCTTTCTGCTTCCGCGCGGACTTCGGCGTCCCAGTGTCTTTCTCGCAAAGCGTGAAGTTCCCAAAACGAGGTCCCAAATGGGTTCGAGAGTTCTGGATCATCTAAATCAGGACGATATATACCGTCAGATATCCGATCGTTTGTAGACAACAAAGCTTCAAGCTTAGGATCTTTAGCTATGAGCCCTTCCACGAATTCAAGAGCTCGCTGAGCCGTTGCAGGCGGCCAGTGCAGAGACGCGCTCAGTAGGCGCTTTGCGAAGGCCGCGGACCGCGCAGGGGGGGCTGTAGTACCTAGAGATCTTGGCGAGAACACAATGTTGAGTGTCCGGAACAGCATGTCAGAAATGGACTGTGTCTTCGCAGATCTAGCGCCGATTACCAAAGGCGGTGATGCAGTATCAATGTCCATCATGAGACTCGAAGGAAGGATCAGCGCATACAAAGCCGAAATGAAGTCGCTCAGATCAAGGTTCAGCGCTTCTCCTATGATCAAAGAGTTAGTCGACATGACGATTTCAACGGACTAAATTCATTTGACGTGCCTTGCCCTGATAGAAGCTCAAAAGCGGTAACGATGCACAAGAGACGATGCCATATTTTGTTACTAGATGTGATAGTGGGATCAATCGTGTCATCGTCATCTGATTTGTGTGAGATCAATTCCTTAAGGACGGCTAAAAGGTCTTTGAAAAAATCGATGTTCACAAGATGCGCAAATTTTGAGATGCCGTATAAGGCCGCTGGCAGGAGCGGGGTCGGGCTTGGGTTCTTGAGGATTCGAAAGTAGAGAACAAAAAGAAGCTTAAGGGTTTCGGTTTGCTGAGCGAAAAAGGGAAGGAAGGATAAAGTTCATAAAAAAAGTTAAGAAATCAAGAGTACGAAGAACACTCACCGTGGCCGCTCGCTCTTCCTTGTCGACTCCAGCTTCTGCTTCACGGAACTCTTTATCAATCTCTTGTTTTTCTTTAAAAGCCTTCTTCGCCTTCTTGCTCAGATGTGGTAAATCTGTACTCTTTCCCTTGGCGCGCCGAGCGGCGGCCTTACTGCCGGACTCCTTTTTGAGGGGTTTATCCACAGAAGAATCCGAAGCCCGCACGCCCAGCTCCGTCTTAAGCCGTAGATGAAGTAGGCATGAAAGCACCTCTGGGTGGACATTGAACCGTTTTTCCTTGATCATGCGGTTCAACAGTCTTACAATCTCCAATGAAATAGCACCGGTGATGTCTTCACGGAATACATGGATAAGAGTGTCAAGACACAGCTCGGAAGACTGGATATATGCCCGGTGTGAGAAACGTCAAATTCGGGCCTATTAAAATGCACATACTGGATCCCATGATTTTTTGCTCAATCTAGCGACGATACAACTCATGAGATTGACGCGAAAGTTAAAGTGAGGGACTTCTTTCAACAGTGTACACATAGATTTGAGCGCTAGATCCGCAAAGTCACTGCGAGCTAGAGAAATAATGAATTCCAAATGAAAATTCAGTGCACAGAAAGGTGGTACCTTTGATTTCAGCTTCGAGAGAGCGCAGATAGGTTTGGTATGCTGTTACTAGGCCTTGTTCCCAGTCTCTGGTCCGAGCCACCATTTGGCCGACTTTCTCCGTCTTTTCTTTGTCAGTCAAAGCTCGAATTCGATACCCGGGGATGATGTCTTTGAAAACGGCTAACTGTGAAAGCATGGAGAGTTTCCTAATAAGCGGATCATTTGGTACAGGGTCCGGATGGGATGGCGTTGTAACTTCTGATAGTGAAAACGTATGAAGTCGCCTCAAGAGGCCGAGCTAAAAAAATGGATCAAAAGGTGAATAGAAGTGGGTAGAACTATGAACTTACACTGTTCTCTGGATCTGAAACGATTTCCTGACATATTCCTGCTATCTGTTCTTTAGCAGCGTGTATGCGTATAGCCTTGGACTCATTCGAAATGACGTCTATCACCGCTGGTCGACCAAAACGTGCACCCGTTGAGACATCATCGATCTTTCGTAATTGTTCATCACGGTCAAATGTGGGGTCGTCACCGTCTGAGCTGTCTTCATCATTATCCGTCACGGGCGCAAACGTCACCTTCCCAGTAGGACGGACGTCGCCGCCAGGAAGCTTGATTGGAAGACCTATTACACCGCGGTTTTCTTGAAGCTCGTGCGAAGAATCATGTTTTCGGGGAGCCTTCTCATACGCCATTTCAGCATCTGAGATGTCATTATTATATGAGCGATCCAAATGGTCGTCCGATGATGATAAAGATTCAATGTCCGAGCTACCAAAAGAATTCTCCTCCTCGTCGTCGTCTGAGTCTGAGTCTACTGAAGGCAGGTCATCATTTACCGCCTGCCTGACAGGTTTGTTGAGACGATGTAGACGCTCTGTCTCTTTTTTACTCCTGAAACAACAATCAAAGGAACAGCGAGTATGACGGGTAGCTTATATCATACCGTGCTATTCCTTTCTTATCTAGAGAGGTCAGGAAAGATGCAGCACCTCCATATTCCTCGAAGACTTCCAAATCCTGGTCGGACAAGTCAATGTCATCTGCATCGTCGGCGTTGGGTATTGGTATTATTCCACGATCAGAAAGCTTCTCTTTTCCATTTTCCTTCGGCTTTGTGGGATATTTCTTTGGTCGTGATTGTGCCCCAGGTTTCGAGGAGAGTTTGCGCTTTTTGGAGGGACCCTAGAATCGGATGGGTGATTGAATGAGGGAAGATTTGTGTTTATATTACCAGAGAAGGTGGCGCAGATCGTTTGCTATTTTGCTTCGCTGCCATTTGCTCGCCAGTTAAGCAAGCTAGTTAGGACAAGTTTGAAACTTGAAAGAGATCACAAAATTATTGACCGGGGTTATTTACATAAACGGCAACTCAGTGGCAGTGTAGTTACTGCTCGAGGGTGTTCACCCCTCCTTGTAAACTAGGCGCGACGCCGCAGAAACTCGTGATGGATGACGCGCCTCCCCCTACGGACCATGTCCTCCGACCCCATCACGTCGATCTCTTAACAATTCTTGTTTTTGTCTTTAAAGAACCTGACTGCAAAGATATCCCACCTGCTTTCCTGCTCCACTTGTACCGCACTCTTCTCAATGAGATATCTGAGGTAGGTCATCAGACCATTGCTGAACGTCTACATGAATGCTTTTATCCAGGTCTCCTGGCCACAATCTCACTGTAATTTAATGAAAACCGTTTGTAGCGGCCCAGGTGCTGACTCCGAGAAGTCTCAGCGCGTGATAACTGCTATCGAAGCTGCTGTAAGACATTAGCTTCAGAAACTGCTTGAACTAAACATACCTATTCACGGGCTGATCATCCAGCATGCTGATCTCACGAGCGCTGATCAAATTACCAATTTCTTTGGAAGTACGTCAAGTAGATTCTTGATGTATAGTGACAACTCTTTTCTAATTTGTTCCTGGTCAGACCTTCCCTCACTTTTTGTGGAAAAGGCCGAAGATGTCAGTGATAGTTTCTCCTGTATATACATTGGTCCTGAACTTTGACGCAGGAACCACCAGTGCTGGTACATATCATGTTACTATACTCATGCAATATTTTCAACAACACCTGTATAGATGCGTCGCTCCATATTTGGCTACTTCTCCCGACGTTGTTTCGTCAGCTTCATCAAGTTGTCTTTCTCTGGTGTTGTGAAACTTCAAAAAGACTACCAGTCTTGGTGCAGTGGTGATGCATCTGCCGGGTATGATCCCGTTGTCAAAGATCAGTTGAGCAATTGTATGTCTGATCTAGCTTTCGCGAGCTTTATCTTGCGACTTCACCTCTCCTAGCCGACTTGTTGATTTTCAAGACACAGGCGGACAAGAAATCCTGGGCCAAGCCAGATGCTTATGAAGCGTGAGCATGATGCCCCGACCTCTGCTCTAAATATCTATGTTGAAATGACCTAGATGGGAAAAGGGACACACTACTGGTGACGAGAATGTCGCTACAGAAAACCTCCGACGTTTTTTCGAGCAGCACTTCCACGATAACAATGATTCGTAAGTCAGCCGCATGATATCTCTACCTACATCCTGCCAATACACAACAGAGGGGTTCGACAGCATGCCTTGTTAAATCTGGTTCGCATGCATTATCTTCGCAATGAAGTCACGGCAGCTCGAAAGGTACTGAATAATCTTTGCCCTTGGTTGTCCTGCTCACTTAGTTTCAGTATTTGATGGAAGCGATCACTGTCGCTCGAACCTGTGGAGACAAGATCACATTACAACATTGTATTAGGTTGACAATCTTTCATTTCACTAGTCGCGGACATTGACATGTTGCAGCATGTTACATCGTCTTCCCCCGACAGAACCCGGGCGGAAGCCCGCATTGAATGAGCTACAGTCAGATTTACATCCTCTCGAAGTCCTTTTCGATGTCAAGAAACTCATGAACACTGAAAATGTGTGTTCCGAAATTCTATGCCGTTCGATAATACTGACATTCCTCCAGGATCAGCCTTTGAGCGCAGCATTTATCAAGATAAATCAAGCAATTGGGTTGTATGACCACTGGCTTGATGGTCAGGGAAAGCCGCTAATTGATGAAGAACAATGGGCACAGCATGCAGTGCAATCTGTGGTCTGGGATACTATAGGTGTGCCATGGTTCATTACCGATCTTGACGTCCACCAGGGACCACTTAATGTTTCTGGCCAGGTTGCAGCAAACTTGCTTCGATTGAGGAATCTATTGTATTGGCCTTTACTTCGTCGGGTACAGAAGATCACAACAGAATAACTATGTTTCTTAATAGGGCATATAGGGTTGGTATAGTGACTTCGTTACTTCGTTTGGGAACCTTCTCTCAAGGATTATCTTAGAGAGCTAGACAGGGATCTTACTCTGAAGCACTTGCTATGTTGCTGGAACCTGATGTCTGGCGGTCACTCACCATCAACGATTACACAGCTTGGGCTCAAGAAATATGGCATATTCTCGTTTTACGTGCAACTCGCCGGTAAGCATTCATTATTTGCGATTCAGCCCGTGTTTTCGATTGAAATGTTCTACACAGCGGCCAAGATCGACTTTTTCGAGAATTCCTTCTTCCTCGTCGACCACCAGGGGATTATAACCCTAGAGTATACCTTCACGATGCGGCTGCTGCGTCAGCTGACAAAGTTCGCGATCCACTATATGAAGTCATACAAATGCGTGTATGTTTGATTCAGTCTTCTTTCGTTTTGCGATCAAACAGTATGAAACTGGAAACAGCGCTGTGATCAAGCTACATCAGCTATCGATCGACTGCTCAAAGCTTTGTGGCACTCGGAGTTTTTAACTCGTTTTAGTGATTATAGAATAGGCATCATTCTATTGGCCGACGTCAGCATAGAATTTCATTTGCCGCAAAGATCCCAGAGGATTCTGGAGGAGATAATGCCGCAGGTAAAACCTTGTTTTACACTATTGATATGCTATGACCTGATAGGACTAGATCATCAATGGAAACGATCTTGAACAACGTGCTTTCGGATGTTTCACTCTTGCGCGAAGTATAATAGCCGCCTCTGCCAGCTCTATAGGTATGTAGAGGTGTATTTACTGTATATGTGTTTACCTCCGATTGCAGCCACCGGACTCCAAGAAGCTCTTCCATACCTCAAAATTGCAGAGGCCGACTATCGGACATTGGAGATCAACGCTTCTTTAATGCATGTTCAATATTTATTATCTGTTGTTTACCACAACTTGGGCATATCACAAGAGAGGGACGCGGCAGCTCAGCGACATCTCATGACGCTGGAACTACAGCGCAAGCAAGAAGTCGTTGTCGTCGAAGATGACACACAACGGGTTCTTGAGGTCGTGGAGTTGGTTGGTGCACATCTGGCTGGGAGGTATTAAACTAAATAAATTCACGTGATGTTATTTGTGATCATAAGCTTGAAGGATTCAGATATCAACACGACCCTTGTGAGCGCGTTTTCTCCTATTTCAAAGTTGAACTTGTCCTCGAGGTATGGACGGCCAACCTCCACAGGAAGAGGACTTCTCCACTCTATCTATATCCGATCGCTTGGCTCACAAGAACTGGAAAGCCCGCGTCAGCGCCTATGAAACTCTTGTCAAGACCTTCCAAACGACTGCCTCGGACACTGATCCCGCGTTCAAGCCTTATATTAACAACCCTGACTTGTTGAAGAAGATCGTTACAGACTCAAATGCGGTGGCACAAGAGAAGGGTGTGGAGTGTTTGGTGGCATTCGTTAAATTCGCCGGGGAAACTGCTGCGAAGACTCGCGAGGTTGTGATACCTGCTTTAGTTGACAAATGTTTTGGATCGGCAAGGGCTGGGACAAAGGCTCACGCTCTAGAGTTGAGCTTGCAATATGTCGAAGTCGAGAACTGAGGTGCAGGGGTTGTGGTACGTCGAATAGGTGTGCTCTCAGCATGCGATTCATCTCTCATTCTTACCCATTGTTTAGAACGATATACTTCCTGGGCTAGGAGCAAAGCAACCCAAATCTGTGGCAGGATGTGTTTCTGCACTGAAAGAAATTATCCGGTGCGAGAACATCTGCATCGTCTGTTGCTAGACTCTTACGCGATACTCTTCAGGGTGTTCGGTGTTCAAGTAGCACCTGTACCTCAACTTTTGAAGGCTTTGCCCAAAATATTCTCACACAGCGACAAGACGGTTAGATCGGAAGGAACAACGCTTACTCACATATTATATCAATACCTTGGATCTGGAATCGAACCATGGCTGGCAGACCTGAAGCCTGTTCAAGTGAAGGAGCTGAAGGAAGCTTTTGATGCTATGGAGAACGACGGGAAGGGCAAAGGAACGCTTAAACCTGAGAGACTTACTCGCCAACAGGCCCGCGAAGTAGATGCTGTTGAGAGTAGCAATGAACAGGAGGAGGGTGGCCCTGGAGGAGAAACTCAGGGTGAGTTTTCGTGATCCGATATCCGTTCTGCAGTCAAACCCGCATTATAGAAATCAACCTCGACCCACGTGCCCTCTCAGAACCAGTTGATATTGTCCCAAAGATTTCGCCGAGTCTTCAAACAGCACTGAAATCCACAAAATGGAAAGAACGTAAAGAAGCTCTCGATGAGCTCATGACACTTTTGTCCTCGACACCTCGAATCAAGGAAGCACCTGAATTTGGTGAACTGGCGAAGGCCCTCGCATCTCGAGTGTCCGGAGATGCAAACATCAACTGTGTTATAGTCGCGTCCTCCTGTATCGAGGAGCTAGCGAAAGGGTTGATGTTTTCTTTTGGGAGGTATCGGGAAGGTGTAGTTCCCTTGATGTTGGAAAGATTGAAGGAGAGAAAGGCCAGTGTTACGGATGCCATTGGGAGCGCACTAGATGCCGTTTTTGCCACGGTAAGTTTTTCATCATACCATGAACAAAGACTTGACCATGAATTAATGACACAGATGACCTTGTCCGATGTCATCCCAGACATTGAATCATCAATGAAATCGAAAAATCCTCAGGTAAAGGAAGGAACACTCAAATTTTTGAGTCGATGCCTTGCCACCTCTTCTTCACCGATCCAAACCGCGCAGGTCAAGCCCATGTCAGAAGCCCTAGCAGCTTTGCTTGAAGATGGGTTCGAGGGTGCACGAAATGAAGCAGCGACTTGCCTGGGAACCTTAATGAAGATGGTCGGTGAACGGCCTCTTACTGCAGTCATGGAGGGTTTAGCGGACGTACGGAAAGCGAAAGTGAAGGAAGCATTTGATAAAGCTACAGTGAAGTGCACGTCCACTAAACCGGCCCCGCCAAGACCTGCTGTGCCAAAGGCCCCTGCACAACCTCCCAAGGTTGTGCCTCCAAAGGCGCCTGTCGTCAAACCAGCTTTCAACAAGGACGAGGTTTCACATGCCAAGGAACCAGCCAGTAAAACTGTTCCCAAGCCTGTTGTAAGTTGAAGTCCTTTAGTCTCTGTTTATTGATCGAGCGCGATTTCAACAGACCAAAAAGCCGCCTGCCTTGCCTAGCTCATCAGCTCCCAAGAAAACCCTAGTAGCGGCTGCACCCCTCAAAAGTTCTAAATCTGCTCCTCCTTCCGGAACGGGCACCCTTGACACTTTCAAGTATAAACATACACCGGAAGATGCAGAGGTTCTCGCCGCCGATACTTTACCTACCTCGATAATGACCGACCTCGGAGACGCGAATTGGAAGACCAGACTAGCTGCCCTTGAAGAAATGTTTAACTGGGTCGAGGGGGAAGTCGATGTCCTCGATGCTGAAGTTCTGGTGAGAGCTTTAGCAAAGAAGTGCTGGGCAGAGAAAAATTTCCAAGTATGTCCAAGATATATGCTTGTTTACAACATATGACCCATCTATTACACAGGTCTCAAGTAAAGTATATGCAGTCCTTTCTCTCCTTGCTGAAAAGTGCCCGTCTTTCGGACGGTCATGTCCTGCATTAAGCGTTGGTCACCTGACCGAGAAACTTGGAGATATGAAACTTAAAAAACCTGCCGGTGATACCTTACTGCTTTTTGCTGAGAAAACCTCTTTGCAATTCATTTTGAACCAGGGTATGATTTTTTTAGATTAATGTGTGTCCTGCTGCTTTATTGAGAAGACTTACAGCCTATGAACCCTTGTCAAAGCAGAAGGCCCCGAAGGTCCTAGCCGATGCAATCTCTTGGATAAACACGGCTTTGACGGAGTTCGGTATAGCTGGCCTGGTACTCCGGAGCCTCATTGATTTCCTTAAAACTGCATTGCAAAATTCTAATGCTACTGTTCGAACTAGTGCCACGAAAACACTAGTAACAGTCAAATTATATGCTGGCTCCAGTAAGCCTTCGGGTGTACGGTACATGAACGGTCTCGCTCATTTTCTTCATCATAGGTATCAAAGATTTCTTGGAAGATCTGAACCCTCAGCTGCTCAATACCATCACGTCTGAATTCGATAAAGTGGACGGAACTCCCGCCCCAGAGCCTACGAGAACATCGGCAGATCTTGCCATGGTTTCGTCTGGATCTGGGTCGGCTGGTAAGGGCCAGCACAATGATCCATTAGACGACCTATTCCCTAGGGTTGAACTAGATAGCTTATTGAAGGGGACCTCAATTCTCGCAGACGCTAAAAGTGATGCGTGGAAGACCAGGAAAGAGGCACTTGAGACACTTCAAGCGATTCTGGACCAAGGTAGTAACAAACGTCTCAAAGGCACCATGGGTAGACTCTTTCATTCTTTCATCGAGAACAGTGTTTTACTGTATTTCCAGGAGAAATCGGCCAAATCCTCAAAACTAGATTAGCTGACCAGAACAAAGCGGTTCAGACATTGGCTCTTGACATCATCGGTCGTATAGCCACTGGGATGGGCAAACCATTCGAGAAACATGCCCGTCTTCTTGTTGCACCAGTTTGCACGGTTTTGGCTGACCAAAAGGCTCCAATTCGCGCAGCAGCGCTACAAGCCCTGACTTCTATCACCGTGGCTTGTGATGGCATTGAGGCTCTCGTATCCGGGATAGCAAGCGGAATGGAGACAACAAACCCAATGCAGAAAGGTACTCTGATGAGTTGGTTGGCGGACTGGTTCAAAGAACATCGTCCAACTCCTTCTGCAGACCTCAAGTCTTGGGTCTCTCCAGTGATAACGTCGCTTGATGATCGCAGTAGCGACGTACGCAAGGGTGCACAAGCATTGTTAACTCCCTTGATAGCTTCCGCTGGTTTCGACTATGTCCTAAATCAAACCAACTCCCTCAAACCTGCTTCTCGTACAAGTGCTATTCCTCTGATACAAGCTGCTCGCCCAGAACATCAGTCCGACTCAAGTCCTGTTGCAGCGCCTAAAGTGCCTACCATGGCACAAGTCACTGCCTCTAGCCCGTCTGCTTCGCATAGTCCACCTCCGGAGTCACCCTCACCGACAATTCTTCCTCCATCCACTGCCAAAACCAAGCTTGGTGTTCGTCGCTTATTACCTCAAGGGACCAGTCGCCCTGAATCTCGCTCAGAAACTCCTGTTGAAGCACCAGCTCCTTCCCGCATAAAATCAGCCATTGGCGCCGCCAAGCGGCCTACGGCCGTTGCGGTTCCGCCTGCATCTCCCGCGCCCTCATTGGTATTCTATGGGACCAGCTTGGAAGCGAAAAAGGCGAGATGCGGTAAAGATGCCCAAAAATGGATCAATGAAAGTGGACCAACTCGCAAAGATCTCGCTGACCTCCTACAATCCCAAATGGAGCCACACGCTTCGAAGGAACTCGTTCTACGGTTATTCAGTCACGATCATAATGCGGTCAATGACCACATCAACGGGTTGAATACTATAAGCGATTTCTATCTCAATGCTCAGAACGCGGATGAAAACATTGAAACCGTTTGCTTGGCCAGCCTCGATCTACCCCTCAAATACGTTTCGATAAAGATTCACGAGCCCCAACCTAATCTTATATCTAAATGCTTGGATGTCGTTGAAGCTGTACTAGCTTTCCTACGAAACGTGAACTATCAATTGACAGACGGCGAAGCACTCTGTTTCATTCCAACGATAATATTCAAGGTGCCTTTTTCCCGACTCTTCGGTAATTCATTCTTGTACTAATGCGCAAATGCATCAGCTTGGCGATGCCAGAGAACAAGTTCGAGTTCGAGTTCAGGGAATAATCAAGACCCTCCCAAAGGTCTATGCCTACAGCCGCGTGTTCCAATTGCTCCTTGAATACGGGCTCAAATCGAAAGTCGCGAAAACTCGCCAAGGGGGCCTTGATGAGATTGCCGCCATACTGAAGAAGTCAGGGATGGGGGCATGTGAGCCTACGAAA
The DNA here is from genome assembly GCA_017657295.1 of Termitomyces sp. DKA64. Lineage (NCBI taxonomy): Eukaryota > Fungi > Basidiomycota > Agaricomycetes > Agaricales > Lyophyllaceae > Termitomyces > Termitomyces sp. DKA64. The sequence goes on along the minus strand of JAGGAV010000001.1, from coordinate 157,522 downwards.
GCATTTCCTATTATTGCATCCATGATTTCAGACAAAGATTCTTCTGTTCGTAAATCAGCACTGGGTGCTCTAAGGCATGCTGTTATTTATTTTGGTTTAAAGTGATGTACTCGCTGACTGACATTGATCCTTGCAGCGAAGGGTATACTCTTGTCGGCGAAAAGGTTTGGCCGCTGGTCGGCCCACTTCCTCCAAAAGACAAGACTCAATTAGAAGAGCGGCTGCGGCGCATAGCAGGACCTAGTTCTCATGAAAAACAAGAGACTGTGCTCCTGCCTACTCCTGCCTCAGCTGTTGCTCCTTCAGTGGCTCGGTTAGCTGCTGGTGTTACAAGGCCTGGCTCCCCCGTGGTTTCGCGTGTGACTGGTCTACCTCGACCGGCTAGCCCTTCTGTTGCCGCCGGCAGCTCACGACTTGCCCGTCCGGCTTCACCTGCCCATACCGCGCGTTCTGGATCACCAACTGTCTCTAGTATAACTCGATCTGAATCGCCTGTCCGCACATCGCACCTATCACCATCGCTTGATAATACTTCCTTTGGCTCGCCGAAAGACATTGCACGACCGAAGAGCCTTTTGCCTTCGAGGCTCGGCCGTCCTCGTGCAGGGCTCTCTGTCGCAGCATCCCAGGCTGCTGCACGAGAGAAGCTCACGGATGAGCCCACACCTTCCAGTGCGATTCGTGAACAAGAACCTCTCACGCGGAAGGAACCTGAGCTTGTCATGCACGTACCCCCATCTGAAGATATCACAATCACCATTTCAAGCATTCTCAGCAGCGATGCCACCCGTAGTGTGGATGCTCTCAAGAAGATACAAAAGATACTATCTGTAGGGCCAGAGGTTGGCCCCGAGTTTCCTCTCTATCGCGAATTAGCCGAGCATGCGGAAGGCCTGATCGAGACAATTACTCTACAGATGGCACATGTTTTCGAACGTCCTGAGAATCTGGTGCCTGATGATAATTTCAGACTTGCGAAACATCTCATACAAACACTAAATAACTTCTGCGATCACACGATGTTGGCGGAAACCCTGACCGTGGATATTTTGACCTCTTTGTTGGAAGAGTTGACTCTACGGCTTCTCGAAACCGATGATAGTGCCGTAAAAAAAGTGAAAGATCTATCACGTTTCATCAACATGATAATCTTGAGGTTATTTGCAACTGCCAGGAGGATGTCAATATTCCGGTGAGTATAGTCACGCATAAACATTTTCCCGTGACTGATCTTTGGCCAGTGCACTCTTTGCTCTTTTACTACAGATTGTCAAGGCTTTCCCGAGTAACGGCACTTTACCCGAATCGAAGGAGGCTAAAGTAGCTGAACTGGTATTGAAGTGTGTTTGGAAGTTGGCGCGCAATATACCTCAGGATCTAAGTGAGGAAAGACTGGATCCTGTTGAACTGTTCCCTGCCATAGAACAATTCTTACAATCTGTTCCTCCCAATGAATGGCGTGCACGAGCAACGAACAAGGTGCCTTGTGGTGATATGCCATTACGAACAATCAAGGTCATCATACAGCATGTTGTCGGTAGGCCACCCCATGTTTTTTGGAAGTGTTTTTTCTAATGGGGCAATTAGCTCACTACGGTGACGACGTATATGATCTACTTTCGGCTGCATTTGATGACCCATCTGCAACCATAGTCTATCCTTATGTTTATCGAATTCTAAATTCGAGCTCTCGTCCGGATGCCCAGCGGAACGAGCAAACCACACGTCCAGTCTCGCCGACATCCAGTAGACCAATTTCTCCTCAAGAGACTGTGTCTTCTGCGAATTCTGTTGGGTATCGACGTTCGCCCAGCCACCGAACCAGTCCGAGTTCGTCCTCAACGAATGGAAATCCTGTTATGGTCTCACCGACCATTGAAGAGCCTGACCCTGATGCTCAATTACTCGCTATCATTGGCCACATATCTAGCGAGACAACAGGTGCATTACATAAAGAGGGCATAACTGAGCTTCATCATTTTTTGAAGCAGTACCCGCACAAAAAACCACGTGTAGACAAATTGCTAGAGTCAACGGGGACTGCGTTCCGGAAGTATATCACTCGTGCCTTGGCGAGTCGTGCTGCCGAAGATGCAGAGAGGGAAGTTGTGGTTGCCGATACATTAACGAGTCAGTTATTTGCATTGTGTCCCGCCTAATCTGACTTTTCCACAGAACTAGAGTCGAGCCATGGTGGGACACCAACATCGCCAGGTTCCGGTGATGATAAAGCTATGAAGCGAATCAGCCCGGAAGTTTCTGCTCAACAAGATAAGTTATCCAGACTCCACGACATTTTTCAATATAGATCGAGCACGTTCAGCACTGCTTCATCACAAAGTCGGACAGCTCGGACTCCTCCCGGTTGATGTGCGCGCCCGACAGCTCTTTACTCCCCTTTGTATACAAAGATATACCTAGTCAACGATCTTGCAGTAATAAATAGTATATTTGGCATTGTTTTTTGTATGATCCCGGATGCAAAGTACATCCTTGACATTCCTTCCTTGCACTCACCATGACAATCGTCACGAAGAGCTCAGCCACTTACGATGCTGCAATGTTGTTTTGGAGGATTGTTACTCAAATCTTCTTTCGTGAGATACGACCTCGAGGCGCGTTCAACATACCTCGTGACGGACCAGTGATATTTGTCGGTGCACCGCACAACAACCAAGTACTTTTGGCTCATCTAGTGCTCAGAGAATCATTGTTCAATCAATTACGGATGTAGTTTCTTGACCCACTCCTTTTGGCCTTGGAAGTCTACAAGGAGACACGACGCCGGGTCCAGTTTCTGACCGCTGCAAAGAGTATGGAAAGGAAAGCTGTCGGTTTTTTTGCTCGCCTTATGGATAGCAGTAAGTTATCTGTTCCTTTTGTATTTCCTTTTATTAATGATAATGACAAAGTTCCCGTTGCTCGGGCTGCGGATTATGTTTCACCTGCTACAGGACGCATCCACCTGTCTCCTGATGATCCCTGCCTTATTTTGGGCAACGGCACTAAGTTTACCTCGGAATTGAAGCCCAGGATGCAAATTATGCTTTCTAAAGCAATGAACTACCTGGTTGCCGAAGTGAGTGAGGTGATTTCGGACACTGAGTTGAGAATCAAAAGGGAGTTTGGTGGTGAAAGTGGAAAGGGAACGTCAAAGATCAGGGAGAAAGTGTTGGAGCTGCGGCGAGAGGGAGTTGAAGGAATGGATTTCAAGAAAATGCCATACGTCGACCAGCAAGATATGTACCGCCACGTCTACGAGTGTTTGACTCAAGGTGGAAGCATTGGGATATTTCCTGAAGGTGCGTATATATCAATGACAAGTCTGAGATGTAGAATATAACGAGTCCATCCAAGGCGGTAGTCATGATCGCACAGATTTACTACCCTTAAAGGCTGGAGTGTCAATCATGGCTTTGGGCGCGATGGCGAATGATCCCAATGTTCGCGTCAAGATTGTTCCAGTGGGCCTTTCATACTTCCATGCCCACAGGTTCAGATCCCGTGCGGTGGTCGAGTTCGGCAGCGCTTTTGATGTTCCTCAAGAGTATATTGAAATGTTCAAACAGGGGGGCACGCAGAAAAGAGAAGCCGTTGCGCAAACTCTCAATCTTATCTATGATGCGCTGAAAACCGTAACAGTCAGGGCTCCTGATTATGATACGTTGATGGTTCGTCGTTTTGTTGGGGACTTCCAGATCAAATGATTTCACAAATATTTCCTAGCTCATCCAAGCAGTTCGGCGTTTATACAAGACTCCTGGTCAATATTTGACCCTTGGCCAAGTTGTTGAATTGAACAAGCGTCTTTTGGAAGGCTATACTCATTTCAAGGATGAACCACGCGTCCAGAAGCTTCGAGAAGGGGTACTCAAGTATAACCGCCTTGTGAGAGATCTTGGGCTTCGTGACCACCAGGTATCGTGTTTCCTTGCATGATCGATCCTCGCGTTAATCTTCTTTTAGGTTCCGCGCGCTCAGAAAGCTAGTTGGAAGACTTTGGGCTTGCTAACCTACCGAATTGGGCTTCTCATGGTTTGGACAATACTTGCGCTGCCAGGTACCATCCTCAATGGGCCGATGTTCATTTTGGCTTCTTTGATATCTCGGAAAAAAGCAAAAGGTTACTCTATGGTCTTGTCAATCGAATTTACTTACTTTGCTTTTAGAGGCTCTTGCTGCGTCTTTTGTCAAGATTGCAGGGCGAGACGTTCTAGCGACTTGGAAGGTCCTCATCTGCCTCGGTCTTGCTCCACTTCTATACACATCCTATGCCTTCCTCGCCACTCTCATTGCCTTCCGTGCTAGGGTACCCTTTCAATGGAGAATTGCCACTCCGTTCCTCGTCCTTGTAGCATTGCCTTTTATGAATTATGCTGCCCTCAAGTTTGGTGAGGCTGGTATGGATGTCCTCAAGTGAGCGTACACTCTATTTCGTGGTTCACGCCACTCACTAACGCTGGTGCAAGATCATTGCGTCCTCTGGTTGTTGCTCTTGTTCCTGGGCAACAAAGAGATCTCGATAAACTGAAGCGAATCAGAGAAGACTTGTCCAATGAAGTCGCTGACCTCATTAACGATTTTGGACCCAAGCTTTATGAAGATTTCAATGAGGTACGAGCCATGATCCTACCGCCTTGGCTGTGTATGTACTCATTAGGAAATATTAGTGGCGCATTTTGGTTCCTTCTGCTAGTGCACCTCCATCAACCGGAACGCCCGGTTTATGGCGGAGAAAAAGCAGTACTGGAGCGGTGGATGCCCAAGGTCTTGGGTTGACACATCCAATGACATGGATTGATGAGCGTCTATTCGGTTGGAGTCGCAGTGCCCGACGAGGAACGAGTGTATGGAGTGGGATATATGGAGATGAATCCAGCCGCATCGGTACACCAGATGAATCTGACGATGAGGACACTGGTGATTACGACAATGTGATCGGCGTTGTTTCAGCGACGGATGAACTGTTGGTTAGCCAGAGACCGAAAAGCCGTCAGAGTTCCTTCGCAGATCTGCAGAAATTGCGCAGTCTTCCGACAGTGCCCGATCAGGGCTTGCATCCCCGACACGGTCATCGCTTGCGAAAAGATAGCCTTTCGGACAGTGTACATGTTGCACGACTTGCAGCGGTCAATCGAACGGAGGCATTTCCCGAGGCTACCGACAAATTGAACAATGAGATCGACAGGAACCGGTCCAAGAATAGTCGTACAGATTAGTGGACGATCTGACATTTTTACATATATTAAATACGACGTAGATACGCGCATCTTGTTGCGCATTTGTTTAAAGGCTCTGTCAGTAGTAAGTAGATATGATATCTCTCTAGGGCAATTCAAATGGTTTCCCTGCGGTCAAGATCTCAACACCTGTCTCCGTGATTCTGCGATTCCAGTTCTGTTAGAATCAAGTGATCTGGTTTGCAAGTACACGTACAGCAAGGTTTCTTCGAACTGGGCGCTCCTCTTCCCATCGACTGTGGTAGCCGTCCAATTGTCTGGCCAGTGTACCTCGTCCCAATTACTTCCAAAATTGATCATCTGGAAAGTTAGTTTGCATTAAGCTTTTGTCCTGATATGATGGGTAGGTAACAACACACGGGTTCAATAGTGAAAACCTATCATGGAACGGAACGATCAGTCCCAGCCGATCGGCTGATAATGAAGCCAGATCCACTCACCATGCCAGGTTTCATCGTACCGACTGCTTTGTTCTTCGCGTAGTGCGGCACATTGGGGGAACAATGGAAAAGGTCATTGATACCGTGCCCTGTATAGGTTCGTACGGTCGCACAGCCATTTGCACGTGCGATGGGCTCTCTAAATTAGCCTAATATTAGTCGAGGGCCAAGATATGAATGAAGCTTGTAGGACGTGCATGACTTTTCCAATGTCACGGAACAAAGCACCGGGTTTGCATATTTTTATAGATTCGTCTAAACAGCTGCGTGCCGTGCGGATAAGCTTCTTGGAGTCGTCGTCGATCTCCCCAACAGGGTATGTAGCGTTGAGATCAGCATGGTATCCTGCCGAAATGTGATTTTTCTTACAAAGAAAAATTGCAACGGTGCTTTACCTTCAAAGTACAGTGACACATCTACAAGGGCTCGCTGATCTATGTGACACTGGAAATGACGCATAACTCACCTATGTTAACGATATCTCCTTCGCGCAGTTTTCTCTGGTCCGGTATCCCATGGCAGATGACTTCGTTGACGGATCTAAGGACGAGTGCACCGTTCGACAGCTGAGTTGTAGTGAGAACGAAACAGATTAACACACGTGCAGACGGATTTCGGGAAATTGCGGTAGTTCAGAGGGGATGGGTAAGCATTGCGCTCGATCGTCGCATTGTGCACGATTTCGTCCAGCTCGTCGGTCGTGATTCCCGGGCGTACATGTGAGGCAGCGAGGTCTAGAACTTCCCGGGCAAGCTGCGGCAAGCCTATAGGTCAGTAACGGGTTTCTGTTGAGTAGAGAGTGTGTATGTGCAACGTACACGACAAGATGTTCTCATTTTGTCCTGCTCTTCGGGAGTAAGCAACCGAGGGGGCTGGCCGGCGCGCCTTGCCTCGGCTATAGGCCTGCCTGGAGAAGGGGATGATGTTAGGGTTGGATGACACTCTGGAGGGTGGGTTCTGTGTACCGTCGTCTGCGTAGTCGGGGCGGGGTATATGGTCCGGAACAAGGCGAGCCTTGCTGAGAGGGTAGACAGGCCGTATCGAGCCCGTGAAGGAGTAATTGGGGAAGGGGTTGTACGTGCCATCTAGAGGAGTGACAAGGGTTCGGCAAGTGTGTGTGTGTGAGTGAGATTTCGATCCTGACCTTCTGCGTTGCCAGATACCAGTGTATGGATTGCTTTGTGTTGTTTCTAGGAGGGCGATGAGACGACTGGACTTGTTGTGGGTCATGGAATACCTGCCCCTGTGATTGGAGATGTAGTCGTTGTTGCGTGATGTAGAAGCGAACTTACATCCTGATTTGAAGCACTCTTGTCCACAAAAGAAGGAGCCCTTGAGTCCTAGCCTAGAAGAAGTAAGGGTAAGAGTAGATAGTAAAACAAAGGACGTACTTGTTACATGTCGGGCACTCAAGGCGCGAAGGTGGATTGCCATTGGGGCAGGACGGATTCTGACAGACCACGGTGGTGTTCGACATCGTCTTTCTCCAAGAAGAATGATGATGATCAAAACAAACGTCGCCAAAATTGTGTTTTTCTATATTTAGGCACTGGAAGGAGCCACAGAGCAGGGGGGTAAGAAATTAGATGGGGTGATGTATGTAATGACAACGGTGCATGCAAGGATTATTATATGTACGTCGATGGTACTCACAGGGTCCATGATTAGAAAAAAGAAAACTCTACGTAGCGAAAGCAAGCGACAACGAGGCCAAAGATGTGATCAATGACATTAAGCAGAAAAGGGTAAAAGGGTAAGTAAGTAGCACAGGAATGTCCTAACTCTATCACTGAGAGTGACTCCTGCTGATGGCAATGAGGATGATGATGGGATGTGGCGCGGAGCCATTAGTGAGGGACGACCTCGAGCTTAAAAGAGGACTGTGTGTCGCGAGAGGCTCTGGCCAAAGCTCGATAGTGATCGGGACCAAATATTTTGAGGAGTTCCTTCTCGTTCTGGGTGATCCACTCTACGGGAGGCAGGCCACGGATGGTACGGAATGTACCCTCGGGAAGGCGTTCCTCAAAGGAGATAGTGACGAGGCCGGTAAGGAGACATTGGATGAGGTTCAAAATGTCGTTGACGGGGGGGCAAATTTTCCGTACGGACTCGAAAGTGTCGCTGTGGAAGACCATCTGCCACTGGACGCGGCGCTCTGGGGAAAAGAAGGAGCTGGCATGGACGGGGAGCTGCAATTTCAGCTGGGGGCCGGCGGGAAGGCCGGCAGAAGACCGCCAGATGGACGAGGTCTCGAGGGAGAAGAGGAGACGGTGGTCTGGGGTGGGCGCGTCGGACCACCTGTAGTCACGGACGAGAGTGAGCCTGAGGGCCTGGAGCCAGCGATGGGCGCGGGCATAGGTGGCGCCGAGGGCGTCTGCGGTTGTGAGGGGGATGTGCGTGCGACGGGCCCAGTCGTCCATGTTGCGGACGTCGCTGGAGAAGATCACTTCGGTTCGCGGGCGGGCCATGGCAGGAGAAAAAGAAGACACCCGGACAACAGACAGCCATCAGGCGTCGGGCGAAGATACACGTGTAATCGCCCCGACCTCTCCTCCCGAAAAGGCTCCTCTTCGCGTCCCAAGTGCCAGGGACCTGCGTCCCGCTGAGTACGTAACCAGTCACGTGAGGCATCAAGGACGCGAGTGCCCCGACCTCTTCGCATCCAAGTACCAGGGACCTGGGTCCCGCTGAGTACGTAACCAGTCACGTGAGGCATCAAGTCCCGATAATAATCCTCGCTCGCCCTCACCCTCGCCCCATGTCTCCTTTCGACGTCTACCACGCCTACCGCCACCATCTTCTCGATCCCCAAGTATGGTGTCCTCCTGCCCTCTGATCACAAAAGTCATCTTCTCCAAAGATTTCCCCTCCCCTCGCCGCCATCCTCGCTCTCACCCAACTCATCGAAAATTCCACAGGCAAGTCCATCTCCCCGCCCAGAGACCGCCCCTCACCGCCCTCCAGCCGGGACAATGTTTGAGCTTGTAAAGGATCTCAACGACGGTGCTCACGTTCTCCAGTCAAGATCCACCAACTCAATCAGCCTCAATGCGGGATGCGAGCTGTTCATCACATTTGTCACCCTGTTTCCACATGATTCTGTTGTATGCCTTTTTCCGTCCCTCCTACCCCCCCTCGTGCCTCATGATTAGTGCACAGAGTTTTGCTGACCTCAAGACCAAGCTCATACGGCAAGGACAGCAGTATGTAAAGGAAGCTCTGACATATCGTCGAAAGATAGCCGAGCTTGCAGTCAGCTTCATCAAGGATGGCTCTGTCGTCTGTCTCCCCCTTCTTTATGCCTTGTCGTCCATGTTTGATCAGGGTCCAGATTCTCACTCATTCCTACTCAAGGGTAGTCATGCAGACCCTATTGCTGGCACATGAACGAAAGCGAATATCAGGTTCCTCAATCTTTCTCTAAATATGACCAATCACTCAACTAGATCCATCTCTCAAAGTCTTCGTCACCGAAGCACGTCCTCGCGGTCTTGGGTCAGTACCTTGCTGAGAAACTTTTGGGGTCGGCTGATCTAGACGCCTTACGCGATAGAATCAAGACAGCTGAAGCTTTGACCGCGGCAGGCATTCCTACCACCGTCATACTAGACTCTGCCGTCGCATATGTTATGGAAAAGGTCGATTTTGTCCTCGTCGGATCCGAGGCAGTGGTAGAGAGTGGGGGGCTTATTAATGCCGTGGGGAGTAACCAGATAGCGATCATTGCAAAAGCAACAAACAAACCGTTCTATGCCCTCGCCGAAAGGTTAATCTCCCAATTCGAACTTAACACAACGAGGCTGATGGCATTTTCCCTCCGTCAGTTATAAATTCCATCGTCTCTTCCCCTTGTCACAATACGATTTGCCAAATCAGAACGCACGTATCTTCTCTTTTTCTCGCCCGAAGCCGGCTGCTTCTCCACGCCTGCAACCCCTTCTGCCTGTGCCGTCTGCGGAGTCTGGACCTCTGCAGGAGACCACCACTCCTTCTGATGCAGTACCTACGACGATCACGCAAGAACAGATCTCACAAAATAATCCTGAGGTCGATTATACAAGGTCATTCTTGATCGTCATTTTATCCTTATGCTTGTGCTGAGTTCAATCTCTGCAGGCCAGATTTAATATCACTTGTTTTCTCAGATGTTGGTAGTCTCACTCCCGAAGGTGTCAGCCAATACCTTGTCGGAATGTTCGCGGGTTGAAAACATTGGCGATCCAAAACACAAGCTTGTCAATGTTAAGGTACCAAGGAGAATCTGTAGATGGATCATCCACGATAGCCGATAGTACTTCGAGGAAGGCTAGGCTAGACCATAGCAACGAATCTTGACAAAAATTTTGGCTAGTGCCGCTCGAAAAACCGGTCATCGAGATTCATTCATGAACTTTTTTCCTCCCTAAAGAATCCGATTGAAATAGGCAATTTTGCCCGTGATTTTGCTCGTGAGGGCCGTTTGTACATTTCGAGGCCAAATTTGGCAAAAAAAAAAAGATGCCGTTCACGAAAACGGATAAACTTTCCGAAACATGAACGGCTAGACTTACCAAATTTCCTGAGCGAGCTGTGGAGGAATCCGGGGTCCTGGAAGGCCCCACAATATCTAGATGGAAGAAGTTTTGAGGAACGACTTCAACGTTTCAACGACGGTCAATTGCCCTTACACACGGGCATTTATGGTAGGCGCTTATCTCCGATTATTTTGCATCCGTTTCGATCACAGCTTGTTTCCGTTCATCGCCTCCATGAGAATTTGCGACGTGGCTGCCCAGTCTATGGGGCTGCCTCACAACCACCGTGAGGTCCGAATCCATGCTGGCGAACTGTATTACGCACAAGTATTTTCCGCCGGTATACGTCTATGACTTCACCTTTACTGAAGAATTAGATTTTAGCATTTTGGCAGCTCTCAGCCGATCATGCCAAATCAAGCCTCTGATAGCGCTCTGATAGAGACCCTGATTTGGTTGAAATTCACCCAAAATGTCGACTAAATCTGTGATTGACGTGATGCAGAATGTCGGACCGTACAACGTTGTTCACTTGCAGCACACGTCTTCACCTTCATAGAACTTTTGAACAGAAACCCTCGATTGGGCCAATGCCAAATGAGTTTCGGGCTTTGGATATTTGTTTGTTTTATTTTTATATTTTTTTTTCTCTTGCGCCATGCAAGTCTTGGAGTATAAAGGCAGGCATCGACAACGCTCCAACTCCACGACAATCATTTTTCCATCTATTCCTCTCCTCCCACTCATCATGTGTAGATGGCGCCAGTAAGCCGCAGTTCTCCCGAGTCCGATCTGTGCTTCACGCGTCCCAAAGAGTACAACACATCTACGCCCTGTGCGGTCATGTCTATAATCTGGTAAGGCTTCTCTTGATGCGCCCAATTCCAGGAAGTCACCAATACACCGCTCTCCAGCCCGACGAAATGGTGAGACCGCAACCCGACCACCAATCAGATTGATTCCATCTCTTTACCCATAGATCCAATGTCAAGATCGGTATTGCAGGTTTAGCTCCACCCACCCCGGCGGTGCAGTAGATTGTGGACCAAACTGCAGAAATACTTGCTGGCAATAGTGAGAACGTAATCGCTTTTTCGCACCGCCGTTATCATTTATCTCATTCTAGCCGACAATTTCCCCAGCAGTACAGTAAGAATGAGTATCCTTTCATAATCAAGGAAAATTTCGTTGATCCAGCGAATGTGGTAGATCGTACTTTCCAGCAGACGTGTCCGAATTGTTTACAGGGTTAAAATGGCAGAGGCGGAAGCCAATAATTGAGCCTACCTTGGAGGGCTTTCTCGATGCGGTTTGGACTTGGATAGTAGTAGTCGGTAATGTGTTTCGTCTTTGTTATTTCAAAGCTTTATACTTGTACCGGATTTTTTCTCGGACTGGGCCCATGATACCCGAGACATTTTGCTAAGTGATGTCTATTCGTCTGAGATCAAGACAAGATGGAACACCCATGGCAGCAAGCTCAGATCGGAGTGTCGTGCCGATCCATACGTCTATTCTCGAGGTGTGATTCGGGGTAGAATATTAATAAGGCCCATGTCAGCTCATATGACCATGCCGGCTCAAAAACTGAATGCAAGATACAGCTGGAGCGGCGGGGGCGTTCGTCCGAGGGTTACGATCGACTGTGGCCCTATGGGCAAATAGCGTTTTTGTCTCAGCTAGTTTAGAGAGCATAAGTTTCCAAGTTACAACCAAGCTAGCGTGTAGGCCTTTCGAACAACGGACATCAGCGTACACCGGGGGAGAACAAAAAAGTGGGTGTAAATATGTTCCTGCCCTCCATCTTCAGAGGAAGTATGTGATAATCTAGTGAAGTGGGTGAGTAAAGGCAAAACCTACATAGATCCACAAGACTACCACATGTTTGCAGAAATTGTGCCTTGGAAGTTTTTCGGGCTATTGGGTTTGGGTATCAAAGGGGTCATACTTCAAGCGTATCGCGATAGCATGAGGCACAGAACCCGCATGGATGTGAGATAAGTACCTATTTGGTGAACTAGTTCAACGTGTAGTTGATCAGGTGGCAAAGGTTGACGAGTGAATATATATGTACTTAGTTCTCATCTTTACAACAAAGGGCATTGGAATCATTTCATTATGTAATTAGCTGCTCATGAGAAGCTCTCTATTACCATATATGGTCAACATCACATGGTATGGACTTGATATGACCAGGGTCCAGAACGCGTCATTAAGATATTAATCAGTGGTCAGAATAAATATTCCATGTCCAATATCTACGCGAATAAAAGCCTTATAACGTCTCCTTCATCAGAGAAGTAATCTAGAAGCACCTTATGATCATGATATTTTTTCCAACCTGCATGTCATTCAGCCCGCGCAGTAACCTTCCAGCACGCCGTGCAAACCTACTTCATTAGATCAAGTCCAGATAGATATAACACTAACAACTGCAAATCAATCGCTGGCAGTGTGACTTCGTTCAGCGCAGCAAGCACGTTTCCTTCGAGATCATTCTCTCCCTAACTGTATATGTGAGTCTGGCTAACACGGTCCTCTTGATACTTGCTACATGTTTCCCAGGGTTGACCAAGTTATGCGAGGCATATTTACCGCGCTGTAGAATACCCGCGATGCGTCAAAAAGTGCGTATAAATGGTCCAGGGGGAGATGACACTTTTCGGACATATTTCCTTAATGGCATCAGTAGACGAACATTTCACACAGAAGACTTTGCTACTGCTTTATCTGGAAGTCTACGCCAGCACATTTTTTGATTTCTGCCCTGAAGTTATGCATTCACTTATGAGCCGCCATTAAGTAGAGTTGAATCTATCATACTTTAACACGTGACGTTAGCGCGTTTTACATGAGCCCTGATCTTAGATCTTGGCACTGCTATTACTTCCCCACTTTGCATTCTCCGTTCGTCTGAGCATGGCTCTTCACGCCCAATGGCTCTTCTCGCTAGATGCTTTCAGAATGAATCCCTCCAGTAACATTCCAATTGATAAACAGCTGTGCGAGCGAGCAGGAGGCATTGAATTTCTCTTTCGTTTGGGATCCTCACTTTCGCTGTCGGTGAAAAAAACTCGTTGCCCACACTCGACTCTATTGAACTTCATACAGACCTAGTTCAGCTATGTTTACTGCAGCGACTTGGTTCCATAGATTCTATATGCGATACTCCATAGAAGATTTTACCCCTCTGGTATTCTTCTTCTAGGCAACTTAGTGCGGATACTAAGTGCGTTCTCCAGGACGTTGCTGCGTCATGTATCTTCCTTGCCACAAAGACTGAAGAATGCGGTCGAAAACTACGAGACGTGGCGAGAATCGGGCGAGCGAAGACGCGGAATACAGACGCAGGGAATATTCCTGTGGACAGCAAGGTATTCCTCCTACACAGCTCTCTAACTCTGACTGAATCTCCCACAGGAGGTAGAGCAGTTTTCGGCCTCGATACTCCAAACAGAAGAGTACCTTCTTGAGGCAATCTGCTTTGATCTTGTGGTAGAAAGTCCGCACGCCGAGCTCGTCGACCTCTTCGACGCGTATGAAAAAGACATATTAATACAAGAGTACGCTTGGTGCATTGCACATGATTCGTGCGTTTTCATCCTTTTGTTGACTGATGAAGCGATTGCGAACTATCTCTTGAATAGATATCGCACACCCTTATGTGTTTTGTATCCACCCAAGGTCATTGCAGCTGCTTGTCATGTTCTAGCTCAGCGCATTTCTGATGGTCCAAATTCCCCTTCCCTCGATGCTCGGATATCTGCATCGGCACCGACCGCTTCCTTGCCAACACCACCGTCACACAAACCACCGTCGCCTGACGCCTCTCGATACACCATTGGATACTTCGCTCTTAGCGCGGCGGAACTCACTTCTGTCTCAGGTTTGCTCCGGTACTTCCCTATCTCCCGATTTCTAATCGACCGACAGAGGCTCTGAGCATTCTCTTGGAATTCTACTCGGCCCAAGATGTTACTACTCAGCCGTATCTTTCTTCCATTGTTGCGGTGTGTGGAGTATCAGATTGTCTCGTCTGAGTACTCATAATCATCCAGGTACCACCTCCATCATCACCAAAACCTAATCTCTATGTAACATCTGCGCTTCCGGCCAGCTCAGTTGTATTGCAAGACTTGTCTTCCGACGTTTTAGGTAGGACACCAAATTCATCTCATGGCGGAGACACACCTGCCAGGGGTCTCCTCGGTGTTTCTGAAGCAGAATCATAGAGTCGATCCAGGCACCTTTCATAATTATATACATCTATAGGTAGTTATTGTAGCTCGATGGACCGATGCTCGATAATAATATACGGTAGTCGATATTTTGGGAATTTATACTAGCCATTCTCCCATCGGAACATTATTGGGAAGTGATTGCATAGATTCTACAGTCTGTGGAATGATTTCCGCGTCCTCTGGAGGTAAAGCATTGCGCTGCTCGGCAATGTACGACTTGAGTATCCTCCGTCGCAGTACAGCATGATATTCAGCCGTATTGCCTGGAGGGCTAGGGTCATGTGACATCATGGAAACGACATCGGACATATCTTCTAAAGCGACGCCTGCAGAAGAGGCCGCCTCTGAGAAAGAAAAAAATGAGGACAGATCTTCCACGTTCAAGAGATGTTGATGATTTACCGTCGCTTTTTCCATCCCAGTGTGATTCAGATTCTGTTACATTGTTATAATCAACGCACATTTTCTGGTCCGGGATTCTGATGGGTATTAAAAGATTTTGAACCGGTTCGGGACGCTTGATAGAAGAACAGTGAGAAAGCGATCATACCAGATTTGCATGCTTGATGCAGAAGCTAAAGAACCTAAACACTTACCTTGGGGAGACCCGAAGTACCATTCAAACGCATGGCAGATCCTATCCAATACATCAAAAATTCAGCAACTGTTGGATTATGGGCATCGTGCTCGAAGATATCGGTCACGAAGGCATGCGTCCATCCTGAAAGGCTGGATAAATTGCAAGCACCTCCATCATTGCGATTATACAATTTACCTGGCGAGAATGCTCCGAAAACCCATCTATTATATGATGTCAAGACGAACCAGTGGGTTCGTTGTTTAACGCAGAGATCATAAACCTTCATCAAGTTTCAGTAGACATTTCGGCCGAAATGCAAGAAAAACAACAACCTTCGCCCAAAGCCTGTGGTGGCTCACTAACTTATCGGAAAGTGGAAATGCATTCCCCATTTGTCTGAAAGGCGGGAACTGATTTGGAGGGCAATAAGACGTCACCCGTCAAGGAGCATATTTGTACTCACTGATCTGCATCTTGCAAACATTTGTATATCCTTGTTGGACAATATCCATGGGGGTTGAAAGGCCACAACTAGTCGGGTCATAGAGATTTCGCCTGCATCGCCGTCCGTCCTTGACCAGGAGGCCACTCGGAAGAGAGCCTGGTCCAAGTCTTGTGGGTCATCGAGCATGGAAAAGCTGTAATTCTTCGTGGACTCCGGAAAAACAACATGCATAGCAGATTGTATCGTCCTTAATGGCGATCTCATCCAAGATGACATTCTACAAACGCTTTCGTAGTAAAAAAAAAACCTAATTGTTCGTGGACGTACTCGGTTATTGTTGTGGGTCTTCCCAAGTCAGCCTCATTCGAAGGGACTATCAAAAGACAAGGAATGGTCAAGTTTGATATGCCAATGGGGCGTTCAGGCAGAAACTTTGTCCCTACACATAGGACGACAGTCATCAGGTCCCAGCAACATCATAAGCACGAAAATCCATACATTCTTTTGTACGTTGTTTGAGAACATCAGTGTCCAGGGAAATTATACCCTCCAACCTTCTCCACGACTCCGGAACAATCTGTAAATTGTTCTTGTGGCTTTTATGGCCGTGTTCGGGAAGAGTATGGGCAACAGGCATAGCAGGCAATCGGCACGCTGAGATGTAGTATCTCAGGTTATGCATACGTTTCATGTGAGAGATATACGAGGGTTATAGTTCGAGTTTCGGTAGTGTGGTAGAAATCATGACTCGGACGAATCCCACTTTTATACATGGTGTAGACGCCTTGTTCTTGGATGTAACAATAGTGCCCATAAAAATAATTATTCCCATTGACCTATTTATGGCAAGTTGCCTTATTATGGATCTAGCATGGTCTTCTCAGGACACAAGGACAAGAAGGATATTGTATTAATAGACGAGGTAGTAGTAAGTAGCGTATGATACTTCAAAACGATGTTGACAAGGAGAGCGGAATATTTTACATAATTGTCGCAGTCGCCTCGAAAGTACCCCAATTATAGGTCTTCAAGCTTGTCAACTCCGAGGGTACCTTCCCGTTCCCGTATAATGCATTCATTGCATTTTGTATGGCTGAATCTAATTGGATTTTTTACAGGAAGCGCCATCAGGCGTATGCATCTACTCGACCTACATCCTACAGGACAGCAGTGGTAAGTAAGGCAAACTTGATTCATTAGACATGAGATTTAATATTTCGACATACCGACAGGATGTCGCCTGCTAAACAAGCAATTCTCTTGGAGACAGTCTTGAAAGCGAGTAGCCATTGCGTAGAAGTCCTTACATTCTGTGTAATATCGACCATCAATTATCTGGAAGCAAGCGATTTAGTTGAGTCTGAAATGGGCGAAAACACATACGTTGTGGCACATCGCATAAAGACACTGAGTGGTCAAAAACACTTGGCTTCCTTTATTCAGAATCGTTCTTCGGGCAGCCAACCGTATGTATGCCTCGTTCTTGAAGAATCTCATGACGGGAGAAACGAGTGTTACTGCAGATCAGTTTGCAGTTCGTAAGATGGAAACATGGAGGTGTCAGGCAGAGAAACAAATGTACCCCTGATGCAGATTGCCTGAACTGAGCAGCAATGCTTTGATACCGTCGCGGCGTGCAACGCTCAGGTTAACAAGACAGTTTAACTCTACCTGCACTTGATGTGTTTCGCAAGGAGTTCATTAAAATCAGGTGGGAGAAGATCAGTACATGCTTCCAACGCGCCATGGCGTACAAACTTGCCGAACCATGGACAGGTAAGGGTCCAACAAGATGGAATCATTCTGTCGAATTTGTTGTGAAACGGACATTTATCGACGTAACAACAGACGACAAAAGACTACAGGCTCTTCGCATCTATTGTTTTGCTGCAAACAGGATAGCTTCAGTTGCTTTTGTGTGCAAGGGTTGGATTTCTAAGCTCCACGGCTGCGGATCTTTGCCACCAATTGAACCTTGTTGCGTACCTGTCGTCATCAGGATGAACGTCTGTTATTCCATTAAAGTGTTCTCCTTACCTCGTTTGCGAACTGCCTTCGCCACCTCTCACTACTCAATCTCCGACGTTTCACGCCCTTCTTCTCATGACGTTCTGTCAGTCGAAGTTGTGCTTGAACCCTGTTCCGCTGGAGGATAGACTGGAGCCGTCCATATGCATGGGCAACGTTGCCACCCTTGACAATCACGCTTCGACCTGACATCAAGCAAAGTTGAGGGGACTGGAAGACATAAAATCAGGTTCCATACCTGAATAGGGGTTTTCTGGGGCCTTGCTGTCCATAGAGTTCAGAAGGATTTTTGAATTCCTTTCCCAAAATGAATCGACTGATTCCTCTCCCTCTTGGTACACTTTCCTAATTTTGGGATATTTGAACACATCATTCCAGTCAACTCTGTCAGAGGAAAAAAAGTTTCGCGGGTGTGATCGTAATGCCAACGATGTAGCAGATGTACAACTATAGGACAGTGTATTCCGGACTAATGAGGTGATACCGAGCATTGTGAGGAAGAAATAAGTTTGCAATGTCAATTTGGGGTTGTTTTGTTGTGATTTATATATCCCGACTTGCTCCGATCTATCTTTCACGCTTCATTCAACATGGCTTCTGAGACAGTTCTCGAAGAATTGGAGGTCCTTATTGAGCTTGGATTTTACATACCCCAATGACCTCCTTCCTTGGCAGGTGTTGGAGTCTATATATCCGGAAGAGCTGTACAGTTCGTTATGGATCTATGCACATTCCCTCACCACAGTACAACTAACTAATTCTCAAGAAATATCCGATAGGGATATTGAACTTAATGCCGAACCAGACGAATCAGTCGATGGTGCAGAAGAGCGTACGTTGACCTGTGACACATCTTCGGCTGAATCCTGATTTGTCCTCAAGTCAAAGTAACGTTATGTGTTCACTATACCGACGAATACCCGGATGTATTGCCAGAGCTGTCCCTCAAGCCAGTGGAGGGAGAAATAGATGATCAGGAGCTGGAGATCATTCTCGAAGGTCTTCGTTCAGTGGTTCGTCTTGATTATTTGTATGTCTTGCTGGAGTGTTCTTCTCACAGATGTACTACTTGCAGGGAAAAGATAATCTTGGGATGGCTATGACTTTTACATTAGTATCGCATCTAAGAGAACAGCTATCACACTTGGTGCACATAAGGGTGGAGCGACGTGAGAGGGAAGAGAAGGAAAAAGAACGTTTGGCGCTCGAGGTGGGAATTGGCGTATTACTACCTTGTAATTCTGATTTAGAAGATCGTCAGGAGGAAGAAGCGCGGACTCGGGGCACTCCGGTCACAATAGAGTCTTTCAAAGTATGGAAAGTGGCCTTTGATAAGGAGATTGCCATGAAACGAACTCGTGAAGAAGAGGAAAGAACGAAAGGTCTAACACCAAAAGAAAGAGAAGAGTTCAAACGGGTGACCTCGCGTCTAACTGGTAAGCTTTCATCTTTTTTTGTTCCGCTGTGATCAGAATGCTTCAACCTTTACAGGTCGCCAACTATTCGAACGGGGTGATAAAAACCTTGAAGACGACACCCTTCTGGAAGAAGGTACAGTTTCGGTGGATGCCAGTCAGTATGAGAGACAGGAGATTGAAGAAGAACAAGAAGATGAGGGGGTCACCTTTAGTGACAGTGACTAAACGGATGGAAAACATCCCAGTTATAATGAGTTATCCACCGGCTTGAATAAAAGTCGACATATCCTAGTTCTACCGAGTCATCCTTTGGAAATGAAATTTTGTCTTTTTACATAAAGATTTTCCGGGCCTTCTCAACTCGATTGACTGCATTGAGATTGCCATTACATAGCAATTTTGGCTATTTGTTCAGTTTCATAGGTCACAGAGGGCTAGTAGTACCATTGCAGGCTTATCGCGCGGCTGAAGCAATTGTAATATTTGTTGAGTTTTTTGCAGCCAGCTTTGAGGCCCCTGGTCATAGATAGTGTAATGCATGTTGTCCCTCTTACTCTCCTATGCTGTGAGGACAATTTCAGTTGCTGGAATGACTTCGAAGAGAATGGAATGCAGGGCAGGGCTCTACAAACCTATGTGCCATATGTTGGAGCAGAACATGTTTTGTTCTGTGTGCTACATGTGTAGCAGACTCTGCTGTACAGTAGTGGAGGCCTACAATGATATGTCCATGACAGCTCCACAAAATGGTTACGTTGTGTCATTGCAAATACTATCGGCAGGCATCCCGGACTGCCCTCCAGGGAATGGGGGAAACAGAAGGCAGACGACCGAATTGGAAGGTGCGAGAGCTGAAGATGGTATCCACTGCAAAACCACTTCCTTTCTGCTGTTACAAAGTGTAATGCCAAACAATAAGATTGTAGTGGCGAGACACTAAGTTTAGGCTTAGACATAATTCGACAAAAAGCTGCTTCTATTAAGTCTAATTAGAGCCCTTGTAGCATACCTTCTTCTCCTCCATTTCCGTTGATCATTCCACCACCTTCCATTTCCTTGCAACCAAGGAGTGGTGTTCCCTCTTCTCTCAGATATCCTTCGTCATCTACGTAAAGTCGTCGAATTGGCTCCTTAGTTTGATGTACAATGTCCTCTCCGGTCAGCTTGAGCCATTCAAGAACCGGCTTGGTTGTCCACCTATCGACGAAGCCGTCACCAGCTTGGAACCATCCTAAATGACCACCCGAAGGGGTCAGTTCCATGACAACAAGCCCGTTCCCTCCACCATCCATAGGAACATGCCGAACAACAGGGTCATCCGCAGCATTGATAGCGAGGAAAGGAACTCTGATATCTTGGACCGCATGGTGGCTGGATCCCCAACGATAGTAGTCGTGCGCTGTCGCAAACGGAAATGTAGGCGCAGAGCCACCCGCCACGCGAGTGAAAGTATCATCAAACTTTTCTAGCGTCGGATTTCGTAGTGCAAGCGCAGGTGGCATGGCCTTGGTCACACGATGTTCCGGGTCCGATTGGAGTGACTTTTCGTGGCGTCGGAGCAAGTTTTGAAGGTTTCCACCCATGCCCTTGGAGTAGACGTGCTTTCCAAGAAACGTGCTGAGGAGTCTAGTGGCAAGAAAGTTGATGAGATTGGATGCAGTGACAACTGAGTTCTTGTCGTACCCTAAATTATTTTGCTCAAGATCCCAAGGCTACATAGGATGAAAGTCAGTAAAGCAGCCGGGAAGAAGAGGAAAGTCATTGATACACAAGCAAGGGCGCACCCAGATATAATGCGCGAGCTGCTACCTTCCTCAGCCAAGTACCTCGTCAATACGTTTGCGCCAAGGGAGAACCCAAGTCCAAGAAGAGGAGCGTTGGGGTACTTGTGTGCAATATAAAAGACCGCCTGCCTTAAATCATCCGTATGTCCAGCGGAATACAGTTGTGGACTCGTGATGGGTACGCCCGCACCTAAAGTGGATACGTGAGTTCAAAAGATGGCTCAAGGTCTCAGGATGACAGAGCCTTACATCCTCTAAAGTTCACGACTACAGCTCTAAATCCAAGACCACCCTGTTCAACTGACGCACAAGCATGGCTGAGTACGGCTCTTACGTATGGCTCATAGGAACCTGCATCGCATAGTTAGTCAATAACTATGAATGTCATGGGAATCCTTACCTCCCGTAAGGCCATGCTTCACAACAATAATTGGTGTATCGTCCTTGAGTTTTGAATCGTCAGTAGGTGCAAAATCCAATCCACTATACGAGAGTGTCAAGAGATTTCCATGCGGAACGAAGTAATGTAAGCCTACAGTGTACCACCATCCCCAAGGCGAAGATACGTCCTATGAATATGTTCGAGTCTGTTGCCGATGAAGATGTACGGATTGCATACCTGTTGTACCACATCTTATCACGCTTGGAGAAATCGCCGAAGACACAGTAAATGGTCTGAAAATGTCCACTAACAGGGAGATCAGATGAAATGCAGAAGAGCCCTCGAGAGGCGTACTTGAAAAGCCACCATAGGGGGTGAAATTGGGTGAAGAGGCTGGGACATCGACTCTCTACCAGAGTCCTGAGCGACACTTGTTCAGTCTCGCCGGAATCTTTGCTCTTCCTGATCGGGAGGAGAGCGGGTTCCGGAGCGAAATGAATGAGAGGCATCCTGTCAGGAAGTCCATTGCTCGCGATGCTGAAGAATGCTCCCATAAAGCCGAGACCGACGAGACTGAAGAGGGACCCCATGACGTGTAGGACAAGAAAGCGTGTATTCGAATACTTGGCTTTTGTGCTTTTTGCGTGGGTCCGGCCCTGGGCAATCCCCGCCACGATCACGTCAAGGGATACTTTGTGGACCGAGTTACATCCTGCAATCCCGGCATGATTTTGATGATGATCAATCGCTTCATGCAGCGCCCGTTTGTGTCGATAGGCGCTTTAGCGTGACAAACAGCTCCAATTTGGACGATGATATTACAATGTGACAATATCCAGTTCTTCGCTAATAGCCGGCTCTCGACTCATCCTACCCCATGGTATACAAGAAATACCAGTGCAGAGTCGGTCCTGCCTTACTGTTTTTTTGCGTCTTCCTGAACATTCTTTAGTATTTCCACTCTGACGGGCGTTCCAAAGTACCAAGTTGCGGCCAGGGCAATCACTGTCGGTCCGTGACTTTGCCCTGTTGAATTTCAGTATGTTCAATGATCTCAGTTTTCTTCATCCGGACGACGCAGGCTGGCCTGGATTAAAGCCCAAGCCTCAAGAAAAACGTGTTACTTCATCATCGTCATCCTCGCACAAGGATGGTAGATATAGTCTTCCGAACAAGCCCCAAGTCCCAACCTCGCCGCCACGGCGATTCGAACCACGCGCTGCCCCACTGATATCCCAAGACGATCTTTTTCTCAATAAAATACTTTCAGAAGATGATTTGACTTATGTTCCACATGATCAGACACGACGCCCAAGTCTGGGGTTTTCAAACGACTATCGTGATCGTGGCAGAGATAAAAAACGGTGCACGGATGTCATTTTAAGAAGCGACAGCAGAAACCGATCTCAACGCCGTTACGATCATTTCAGTTATTTGGGTGTCAAAAAGCCGACAAGCTCAGTTCATTCTCCACATGCGTATGCCGAAAAGGCCCGCGTGGTTCGTTCTCTTTGTGCGTATCGGCATGCATCGTCTGGACTAATATCAACAGGTATCTGGAACTAAGCGCAAACTCTCAGATGACTTGGACTCTTCTGGTTCTCTGTCTAAACCTGACTGGCAGCTTGAAGATCGTCATAGGACTAGCCCTCGTCTGCACGATACGTCTGGCGCCAAACATCATGCAATGTCGATCAGCAAGGAGTCTTTTGTTTCTGTCGAGATTGTTGGTAACCCGACACAATTAGACCGGCGTCAAGAAGAAGTGGTATCGTTGTTTCGTGAACTTTCAAGGTCATTGCATGATACTGCATAGCAAAATCAATGACCGTGAGGTTCTGACTGCTTCACGATTTTCTCCAGGTTGGTCTGTCAGGCTACAGAGGACACCATTGCTCAGGCTAGAGACGACAAGAAACTCAAAGCATACACTGAATTGTCATCTATGTTATCGAAAATCTCTTCCAACGCCCCTACTGCCATCACGCCTACTCTTGCAGACATACTTCTTCGCCATGCTCAAGGCAAGCAACGTATAGAGGATAACCTAAAAGTTACGTTCGAGGTCTGGAACAAAGCATTCGACATTTTCGCTTCAGATATTTCCCGTATTGTGGACTCGATGCTCGCAGACGCTATGAAAAGAATCACTGAAGCTGCCGACATTGCTAGTAAATCTGTTCTTTCACAACAAGACTCTGCCTCAGCAGAGAAAGAACAACACGGGGAACCCTCTGATACTCCAGGAAAGTTCTGTCAAAATCATGCTAGAGATCGCGCTTCCGAACTTCGTGCCATGAAAGGAGGTGACATGGACCCCAGGCGAGATACTAAACGACGTCGTGTCTCTATTATCCCTCCCTTTCCTGACGTTATGCACACTCCTGTGGAGCAGATCGTGAATGTGGAACAAAGCATGCATGAGATTCTCAATCAAATGAAATCGAAGATAGACGAACAGGCCCAGTCGCTACAGAAGCTGATGAAAGAGAACAATGAGGTATTTTCACCGCGCGCTCCATCTCTCTGTGGTCTGCAGTTGCTGAGTTCGTTCGGCAGCTTAAAGCGTCGCTCCAGCGGCAATCTGGGGCTGTGCTGTGTATTTCATCACCTGCATACTGAGTCGTCTTTGCAATACTTTCGCTACCAGAGCGCACTCCATACACATGGATCTGAAAAGAAGCGCTCCAGCTCATCCTTGATGAAAACGTTGGAATGTATTTTCTTGGCACATGGCGCACTTCCTGCCCTTTGTAGATGTAACATTAGGTCACGCGTAGAAACATTATGTACAAGTTCCGTGTCACGTGTGGTTGTTGAACGAGCGTGTTTTTTGTCACTTGCGGTTATTTCTGCCACACCAGAGCTGGGCGAGCGTATACACACTTTTCACTCACATTGTCTATTTTATTTGCCCATCAAACGATCCTCATGACCTCTTCCAGCACACCAATCATTTTTACGACCGTCTCGTCATCCTCTTCATCCGATCCCTCTCCAGCTTCCGACACAGAAGATGATACCGCCGAAGCTAGAATACATGTTGACCCTCTGAAATTTCCGGAGAAACGCATCGCCACCGTCGTCGTGCGTCGAGCATCCTTGCACTCTGCAGTTCACAGCTCGCCCCTCCGTCGTTCGCCTCGTCTTTCTGCACCTCTGCCTCAATCGCCTTTGCGAGAGGATAGAGACGAGCCATTCCAGGGAGAGGAGACTGGGATGGATGTAGCAGAAGAAGACGGAGAAGTAGTCGATGAAGAAATGTCTCGGACGGGAACACCTGATGTGGAACAGGCTTTGCAAGATGGTGAGTGCAGAGCCAAAACATTATCTGAATTGTCTCAGTACACATTATCTCTAGAACCCCCCTCCACCCTGGCAATCAAAATCAGCCGGGCATATGACAATCCTTCTCCCCCTCCCAGCCCACCAACTGACTTGGCATTGGTTGGTCATGCGCTTCCCTCACCCCGTCCTTTCTCCCCCTCTTCTTCGACTGCGCCTCTATTTGATGCAACCAATGGCGTCAGCAACACAGGTGATACCACGCCATCAACGCCTTCCAATGTTACCACGGGATTGTTGAAAAATATATCGCCAACACCACCTACCACTCCTCGCATTATTTTGAAGACAACCCCTCCAGATCTCATCTCATTTGAATCTTTTTCCTCTCCTGCTCCTGTATTCCGTGCGACGTCTCCATCCGTCCCAGTGCCTCGACCGTCTCATGCAAGCGGCAAGTCTAATGTGGATGGTCAGTCTTCACGTCCTCTGGACTTCTTTAGTTCCTCCAAGGCTGGCGAAACGCAGGACGTTTCCGAGCCTACACCTTCGCCCGTTTATGGATCTTTCCAAGACGAGCCGGAGGAATTAACCCGGGATCATCATGAAGAACAATCCGTCCTTCGTTCACTATTGTCTGAAGAAGGGAGTCGCGTAGAAGTTCAACAACCCTCTCCAAGCCATTCGGAAGATTCTAAGCCGATGCTTACTGAACATACAAGTCGTCCACGTCGCAGTCTCTTGCGATACCAGGGCTATGACCAGTTGAACACTCGACTTTCTCAATCAGAAAGGGTGTCTGCCGACAAGGTGCATCCACAATCAATTTCCCATCATCTCGAGGGAGACGGAGGGATGATCAGAGAGACAGAGGAGGATCAAGACATGAGTTCACCACCGAAGTCCACATTCTTTCGTGAATTGGGGTCGCTGTCGCCCACCTCTAATGACTTACTTAGTTCACTCATCACTCCTTTCCAGTCGTTATCGTCTCTCTCTGTGACGATTTCACCGACCAAGGAGGCAGGGAACTCAACACGGCGACCTTTTCCTCCGTCCTCATTTGCAGCCTTACCACAGACACCACGCCGGCTGACTAGTCCGGTTCGATTTGCGAGTCCTTCGCGATCAGTGGCACGAGAGTCAAACACTCAGTTACAAACTATATCTATGGACAATTCCGTGTGCACACCAGCACGACGAATTTCTATCGAGGATGCAATTGCACGAGGTCACATTTCCCCATTCAAAGGTTCTCAGCGTCTGGCTAGTGGCAGTCGAGTCGGGTTTGATGGCTTGCATAAGCCTCTTCTCACAATTCCGCCCACCGACAGCCCTGCCAGAAGAGTACTGACGCTTCCTGAAGTCTCCACACCTGTGGTACCGAAGAAATGGCAAGGCATCAGATTTGGCAGCCCTACCCGAGTATCCTCAAAAGAGCATCACAGCTCTGTCGAACCAGAAGCATCTGGCGCTTCCAAAGGTAAATCTCGAGAGCGCGACGAATCTGTGCGTCCAACAGGAATATCCTTGTCCTCGCCACGCCCGTTAGCCTCCATTGCACCCTCGGGTATTGAGACGTCGAAGCCCAACAAGTTGCCATTTCCCTTAGTGCCTCCAAGGAAAGGTATTCCACCAATAATGCCAGAGGAGTGCCACGCCGCAGTTGGCACCAGCCCTATTAAATCAACCCTGAAGCGAGTAACGAGTAGAATTCCGACACGAACCGCTAAACCTTACGCCAAACCCCAGTCGAAACTCAAGATCGACAAGGGCAAATCAACTACGAGGACAGATATCCCCACGATGAATTCGAGCAAATCCGAAGCGGTAGGCCCAAATTTCGTTTTTCTGTCGTTGCATTGATTCGCTGACTTTTGTACTCTGGATCGCAGATTTCCACCAGGAGCTTGCCCACTTATCGAACAGATTCCCAAGTCAAAACACTTTCAACAGCTGGCAAGCCTGATGTACCAACTACTAATCTGAAGCGGAAGCGGACCGTGGTAGAAGTGGCTTCTCCAACCAAGCATCGGCCCACAGTAACATTGCGACAGGTACCTCGTGTCCTTGTCCCAAACACCGCGTCAAACCCCAGGGCAAGGGCTCTGCCCTCCATAAATGTTATCAAGAAACCTCAGCAAATACGCCTCGTTATTGATTCACCGGTGAAGCCCGTTTCTCATACGGCGTCAACAACTTCGTCCTCAGGGATAGTTTCACAAGTAGAAACGGAGGATTCGGTTCCAGAGCCAGAATTTGACGGGGTAAAGTCAGATGAGAAAGAATCCTCCGTCCCACAAGAAACGTTAGGCGAGAAGATCTTCACTCCCTCTGTATCCATTGATATAACCACGCCATCCGAACCACTGATTTCCAATGGTATACGACGAACAGCGCGTGTACGAAAGGTCCTTAATCCTCCTCTTATTTCAAATGCATATGTCCCAGCAGATGTGAAGTCACGTCGTAAAACAAGTGCTCAGGCAAACGTCCGGGGCGACACCACTTATTCTGGGATGAGTGCTACTGCATTGAGGGCTCTCACGACATCTAATACTGTCAAGAACCAGCGGTACCTGGCGGCGAAGCTAGAGACTGAAATCATCAGGAAGGAGGGAGACCGACCTGAAAGTCCAGCCGTCAAGATGAAAACTGTCTTGCAGCGTGAGCAGGAAGAAAAGAAGAGGCAACGAAAGGAGCGAGCGGTCAAGAGAGCGGGTTTAAGTGGAGAAAGCGCTGGCCATTTGAACAACGAGGATAGGCACAGCGATCGAGACACAGAGAACGAAAGTGATTGGGACTCTCAGAGCGCCAGTCCTTCACCGAAGAGACATAGGAGAGGTTCAGGCGACGAAGAGGAATACAAGACCCCCGTGAGGAAGCTTAAGAGGTTGAAACTCGTGGATGACGATAGCCAGGAGGAGTTAATGGAGAACGAAAGACGTGTAAAATGGGATCGAGGATTGTTTACGACGATCTCTCTCGACCAGGTCAAGCTGGGAACCCGTCGTCCACCAAAAGAAAACGTTATTATCAAAGGGTGCTTGGCACCTGCCGCTAAGGTGCGATCATCACAATAGTTTGTTTGTTGCCTGCCTTGAACTTAATTACTAATAGACCCTGCCTTTGGATAACCTTGGCAATCTCCCCTATGCTGATACCCCATTAACAGACCTTGTAGAGGAGAACATAGTGGTCAAAAAATTTGTCTATGATAACGATGTTGAGGTTGTAGAGGAAGTCGTCGTGAAGAACACGAGAGCTCGAAGTAAAAAGGGAAAGAGCTAAGACCTTAATCATCATTCAGTCATGTATATAACACTCATTTACTATCATCTGCACAAAGGTATTTACAATACAACATACCTACTGTGGTCGACGATAATTGATTCCGACGCTGGCCTGGTTAACAGGGAAAACAAGCACCTCAGCGACATTCACATGAGGAGGTCGAGCTGCTGCCCAAACAATTTCCTCTGCAATATCAGTTGCAGTCACTGTTGAAGGGCATTCAGTAAGGAAAAACAACAACTAAATACATTGGCTCACATGGATCGAGCCCAGTGTATACTTTTGAGGCAGCAGCAGTGTCACCTCGATACCGAGTAATTGAGAAATTGGTTTCAACCATCCCTGCAAAACAAAAATCAGGTTCAATGAAGAGTCGATTGTAGAATATTGAGTTTAGCCGAACCGGGCTGGATCTCAGTCACTCGGATTGGTGTGTTGACCAGCTCTCTTAACAGCGACCCTGTGAATGCATTGACTGCAGACTTGGTTGCAGTGTAGATACTGCCTCCTGCATATGGCTCACGGCCTGCAACCGAACCAAGGTTGATGATATGTCCAGAGTTCTTGGCCTTGAACTCTGGTTGAACAGGTCAATGAGGTATATAAGGGATGACTTCTGATCACATACTTCGGACGAGAAGTTGAGTAACAGAGATCAAACCAAGCACGTTCGTTGCGAACATTCCCTCAATGTCTGCATCGGCAATATCACCAACGTGCTCGACACCAAGGACGTATCCTGCGTTGTTGACTGCGATGACCAGTCAGCGCAAGGAAACATATAGAGAGCGCACACGGTTACCGAGGACATCAACATCCTGAAGATCTTGAGGAACGGTATCAAAGATTGACGCAACTTGAGCTTTATCTGACACATCAGCAACCACGCTGACAAACTTCCCCCCTTGCTGAAGGCCAGATTCTCTATGGGCAGTAAAGCAGGCATCGGTCACTTTTTTCAAAGCATCGGCACGTCGGGCTACGAGAATTACATTGGACCCTCCCTGAGGATGTAAGTCAGATATGGATTTACATGGCGTGACCTTGGCAGTATACCTTGGAAAACAAGACTGCGGTAGCCTTGGAGGGAAATCGATCAGTGGTGAGCTAGAACTTGAAACGCATCTCCACTCACGGCTCCAATACCGCCGCTCGCGCCGGTGACCAAGATGGTCTTTCCAAGCAGACGCGAAGCGTTGAATACTGACATATCAGAGTAGACGATGAACGTACGCTTGGGTGAGTGTGGGTAACCGAAGGATATAAATCGCTTAATCACCTGATCGCAATGACGACATTGATAGCGAATTTGGAAAATCTTGTTTCTCTTACTAAAACTACTGTGTACAGTTCATTTAACCTCATGACAGATGCGCTACAACAAGTTCATCCTGACTGGAAGACTCTTCTAGATTGGTTGGCAACGCACGGAATGGATACATCATTTGCTGCGATAATAGTCCAGGCCAGAACTAGCCCTGGTTCGTCGTCTTTAAGCCTATTTGTGTAGCAGTGTATGGTAACATTGTCGTTCGTATGGAAGGTGCCGGGTATGGGCTATTTGCACTCAGAAATTGCAATCCTGCAACGCAGCTGCTTTCTGTACCAGCTAGTGCTTTGCTGAACATGGCCACGTTGTCTACACTGTATCCTTGTGCTCGACGGCACTTGACAGCAATACAACTGATGTCTCTCCATCTATTTCTCTATAGACCCAATGGTTTACAACCATCGTCTGATCCTACTTTTGGACCATATATATCCACCTTACCACGCGACTTTGCCTCTCATCCCTTGACCTGGCTGTGCAGCAGTAACTCAGAGAATACTAACTCTGTCCTCCTGTCTTCCCTACCTCTAAACATTGTGTTGGCCCTTGAAGAAGTTGCCAATCGCTACCGCGATGACTGGGCGATCGTCAAGCAATACATAGTCCGTCTACAACAACGTATATATAGATTTCAGGCTTCTCTGACTTTTGACTCCGCTGAAGCAACAACAAGAAAACGATTTTCTACCTTCTCTTTGTGAGATAGTTAGGCCGATTATTCGTGCCCTCCAACTCAAAGCTACACAGTGTGAAGAAAATTTTCTGTGGGCTTGGCTCAATGGTCTGTAACTCTTTATCGTCGAGAATTGTTATTATCTTGAGCGAGGTTTCGTCAGTCAACACCCGCTGCCTCTACTATCGCCTCGAACAATTGGCATCGGATAAAAACAACGTTACGATGTGTCCTATCATTGATTTCGCAAATCATACAAATCACTCAAATCATATGTCACCTCAAGGACCAATTGTTGGAAGAGTGAAGGCGCCACCGAAATGTTTGGGACTCGATTTTCAGTTCATGGCACCCTCAAGTGCTGCTACAAGGCAAGATGACGAACTCTTCCTCAAGTATGGAGCACATTCTAATCAGACATTGTTTGTTGAATATGGTTTCGTGAGCGAAATTTCGGCTGAACTTCTGTTATCTGGGGATGCGATCGGGCAGATAGCCCTTCAGAGTGAACTGGTTGACTTGTTCGAGTCAAGGGGAGAGCTCGGCGCTTGGATGAAAGATATACTTCAGACTGAAGGATACTGGGGGTAAGGGTTCTCTTGGTGTCCAGGCGAAGGAATACAAACTTTTCCAATTTCTAGTGATTGGACATTGCATTATCAACCTACTCCCGCTCATCCATCCTTTCGACTTATCACGGCTCTTCGTGTTTATCACCTTTTTCCCCTGAAGGAGATGACGGTTCCGCCGAATACTGCTTCAGCGTTAGATTCTTGGAGGGCCACAATTATGGGAACATCCGACAAGATATCTGAAGAGAACGAGGAGGCATGGCGGAACTCGTTACTCCGTATTTGCAAGAAGCGCGCAAGTGATGCGAAGTCCGCCCTCTCATCTTTAAAGGGGAAAACCGTAACGTGCTCTAGCAACCCAACTTGGATCCCATGGGCCAAACAAAATATCATGACGCTTTGGGAGGAAGAGTTGCTGGTTTCTTCTCAGGTCGCTGATAGTATTCTACGACATGAAGAGTTTTGATTGTAGTGTAATGATTAATATCCTCGTCGTTACTCACAAACACACATTATAGTCGCCTGGGCGACACAGCAGCGTTGGCCTTGTACGTACAGTAGTTCATAAATGTCATCTACGGTGATGTAGCATAACAAAATTACTTATGAATGAAGGTAGTTTCTCGAAAGAACTGATGATCACATGAGCGTTTGTATGAATTATTCTGAAGCGATAAGAATTTCAGTCACGTGCCGATTTCAAAGCCCTCTCTGAACTACTTTATGCCACCCAAGAAGAATCGAACACCAGCTGCGCCCGTGTCTGCCGCGGAAGAACCGGCAGGACCACCACCTCCAGATCCTGTACCTCCAATCCAAGTACTATACTGCGCAGGTTCATTTGGATTCGCGGTCTGTATCCATGATCTAACCAATATGAGCATCCTTCAGTCTGTTCTTTCCCCCCTGAATACTGCGAGTTCGGCTCAAGCCTAACGCGATGCAAAGAATGGTTGAAAGAGAATCACGAGAGCTTGTACAACAGGTACTACTCCGAAGGTAAGCAAGTGAAATAACTGAGATAACGCCTATTTTGATGTACTGTACAGATGCACTTACATCTAAGGTTGGGACACTGAGCCTGGAGGCGCAAGCTAAATTGGAGAAAGACACGGCAAAAAAGGAGGCTAAGGCTGAAGCGAGAGCTGATGCCGCATTAAAGAAGAAACTTGCCTCGCAGGTAATCCTAGCCCCTCGAGTTTCAGTGCAGAATGATAAAACCACCCTCTTTTTCTAGGTTATCATAAAACGAATAGAGAGAAACAAGCGGAAGCATGTTACTTCCGTCTCGGGTCTCGAAGCATTCGGCATTGATCTAAAGAAAGCAGCTAAGCAGTTCTCATCCAAGTTCGCAACTGGTTCGTCAGTGACGAAGAATCTCCAAGGACAAGATGAGATTGTTGTACAAGGGGACGTTAGTTATGAAATTGTCGAAATGATCCATGACGGTGTTGGGGTGCTGCAAGGCATACCGCCGGATAATGTGGAGGTAGTGGAAGAAAAGAAGAAGAAGGGAGGAGAGTAAGGCTTTCGGTACGAGAATATGTACTTGAATAAATACGTGCGTGACAACGGCCCCGGCACTAAAAAAATTTTATTTCATTAGGTATCCAAAAGTTTGAGCCAATATCTATCTTTCGTGCATTTACCATGTCAATCGTCACTCAGTTTGTGATCAGGTAGGCGATGCTTAGGAATTTCTACATCTTTGGGCTCATCTTTGTCAATTGCCTCGCCAATATAGGAAGGGAATCTGAAAAGTATGCGTGAGCAGACTCACAAAGCAGAAGAGGTGCTGTGATTTTCTTTACCTGGGAACACCGTCCTTAGTTAACTCCTGGAAGCGATAGGTGATGATAGCGCCGATTTTGGAGGGGTTCTTGCGTTGTTTGTCACTCAACCCCGTTCCGACGCTGAAGGTCTAGCGATAAATTAGCCATTAATCTCCACGAAACCGATCGACGGTACTGGCAACCGTTGGTCAATATGAATATCTCGTGGTGCACATACCTTTCCTGATTGCATTTTACATTTCAGCGCACCAGTGGAACCTTGATGCCTACCTTTACCGGGAACATAGCCTATAACAACACCCTCGGCATCGTAGAAAGTCTGGTGTTCGATTCGTTAGTGGATACATAGACTGAATTGATTGAGGACACACACCTTGATCTTCAACAATGACCCAGAACGTCGACCCTCGTATTGTCTGGCATACAAGCTAGTCAACATAGTTCAAAGCAGATAGATAAGCCATAAATACGATGCGGGTTTTCTCAACATCAATCCTTCACCGCCCAGGCTCTCGATTGCTTTGAGTTTATCGAGGACATGCTGTCTGTTCGTTGCTTTCTCATGTTCAACAACCTTGACAAGGTCAGAGGAATAGTTGCCATTTGGACCGAAGAGCTCTTTCAGGATGTTGATACGTTCTTCAAACGAGAGGTGACCCTTCGAAGGTATATCGAAAATCTGGCATTTGTACAAAGGTCTGATTTTGATCTGTCTGAACAAAAAGAATTGTCAAACTTGGAATGTGATGTTCTTCCAATGAGGTGAGTTGACAGTCTTGACAATCGAAACCGTTGACTGAAATTCGCGCCCCCCGCCAAAGAGTTCACCGTCCAACGTGACATCCTTGGGTAGTTCTGGGAAGACGTCAGTGTGTATCATGATGCATTCTGAGATACCGACTCTCTAGAAACCATTTGGGAGGTGTGAATGGATTGCCCAGACGGCTGATCATGTCCTTGCCATCGTAATATGTTCTGAATGACGGTCAGAGCCATCGTTGAATTGGTTTCGAGTTATCATACCTTACGCCATCCAATTTTTCGGAAATCCACCAACCTGTAGGATCAGGGCCTGTCTCAATGTCCCACTTGCTAGCCAGTAGTAGGTCAGGAACAGCTTTGTGGGGTATCAAAGCATCTTCATTTTCATCTTTCTTGTCATTGACGTTCACATCTTTGTCCTCTTGATCTTTGCCAATTCTTGAAACAGACTTGTGGGCTTTTGTGGCTGGCCTTTCATACTCTTCATCTTCATCTTCATCTTCATCTTCATCTTCATCTTCATCTTCATCTTCATCTTCATCTTCATCTTCATCTTCATTGTCTTCCACTTTCGTTTTCTTTGAGGCAAGCTTTCGAGCGTTGCTAGCAGGCTGTCCGTCCTTAATCCTATCTTTGGCTCTACCCCTTCCAGAAGATGTTTTTCGGGGTCTTTTTACGGGTTTGCACTCTTCATCCTCTTTGTTTTCAGCGTCGGACTTCTTTCGTTTTGAAGTGGACTTCGCTTTCGGGACAGAAGTTGGCTTCTTAGCTGTGGACTTCGGGGGTGGCCCGTTTGGATTTTTCAGCTTGAGGCGAACTTCTTCATATTTATCGCCGAAAAGGGACTTCAGATGCTTGCAAGTGCGAGCATTCACTGGATGACCGCTCTAAAAGGTTCGCATCAAGACGTATTTCTAGAAAGAATGAGAGGTGATACAAACTTGATTCCTCCATGCCCTTGGAATTCATTATCAGTAGTAGATTCACAGCCAGGAAAATACACAAGTAGCGTACGGGACAGGTACTAATTGAAATCGAACAAATATCATGTGAACATAACGAGATTAACTCTTACCAGTAGAAATGGTCGAAAGTGCGTTTGACTTTGTACACAGAGTTACTGAGCATTCAATTGATACATGAACTTCATAATGTGACGAAAATGGGAAGCTTGCCTTGAAGTCGAGTCCACTTCTCTCTCCTCGCCATCGAACAAGTAGACTTTGGGCTTGATACCGTTGATTTCTGCGAGTTCGTCGTCAGCAATGGTTGTGGTACAACGAAGAGAAAGCTATGCCTACAGAGCGGTACGAGCGACCATCAAGCCTACCGAGTCACAAGTCGTCACTTTTTGATGGCGGCATATTATCTCTTACACCGAATTGTATCCCTTACACTGGAATCTATAAATCGACAAAACATATAGCCTGCGAGAGCCCTTGCCGTACTTCATTCCTTTCCTATTCTACACTGTGTCATGGCCGTTGAATCCCTTCTCGCTACACGAGCCCAACGGGCTTTCATTTTCACAGGTATGGACCTCACCGATCACCAGTTCTGTAGCTTCCTTGAACTTACGACGAAGCAAATTAGTAATCCTCCGTGAGCAGTAAAGCGTACAGCCACACATTTTTTGCTGAGATAACTTGGATGGTACAGAGGCGATTGTAGTGCTGATCATGGTTGGAATCACATTCAGAAAAGTGCGTAATTCCACCGCAATAGTGTGAGATGTTCTTACCACTATAACAGGTCGAGGTGGAGGTCGATTTCCATACCACACGATACAAAGTGACTGCTTTATCTGTCTTTTTCTTGGTAACACTCTGTTCATCGTTCATTGCAGACACTGCCATGTTACTTGGCGCTGTTTGCTCTGGCTGAGTTGATGCTGTTTTCCTTTTGTACCGATAAACTTGCTCACGCCTAGTCCAGAATTTTTGAGCTTTTTATTGCCTTCGATGCTCTTCGGCTACGAAATGTTATCCAATTGTTCGGCCTCCTTCGTAAGACGGTCCTTTCTGTGACAATGCGGAATAACACGTGTGTTGATAGTATTCCACCTGGCTCTCATGGTTTTTGCTGCGCTTCAAGTTCGTCAAACAAGAACCGCTTTGGTTCAATTCCCGAATTGCGATGCGGCCCAAAGTTTCATTGTTAGCATTTTCCTATCTATTGCAATTGCTCGTTGACCTAATTGATGACGGTTTAGAACTGTGGGGGTTCCGGAACGCTCTGGAAGAGCGTAGAGCCTTTCTTGATAGTCGCTCCTTGCATCATAGGTGCCTCGTGGCTCCTCGTGCTTTTTTGGATCAAGCAGCTTTACGGAGAGTTTGGGTATAGCTCTCTCTCTCCCCCTTTACTCGCGTCAAGTGTTGATATGATACCTAGTTGGGCAATCTTTCATGTCGTTGGGGCTGACCGAAAGATGAAGAGTAGGTTTTCAACTCCACTTGTACTTTTTGAGACTCTGAACGCAAAATAACAGCTATGTATCAATGGTACCAGATCATGATTTGTCTCCTCAAATTTGACTTTTTCTGCTTCACTGGGGTTACTATGCAGGTTAACAACTCATCTTTTACCCGACTTTTCTGTCTTCCTAACGAGAATACAGCTTCTTATCTTGGTGCTGCAGAAGAATTCGGCGGAGTTCGGTGTTACTATTGCAGCAATTCCCGTTGTGCTCGTTCTTCTGATTTTATGTGGTGTTGCTGTACAGAGGGAAATCAAGTGGTAAGCCGTCCGCACCTCAATACATTTTATCCATCAATGTTTGCACAGGATTATGTCAATTTCTTTCGTCATGATGCTGGCTGCACTCACCTACTGTAAGAGTGTTCTTATATATTTTCAAGAGTAGCTTATGAAGTCTCGCTCATGGCGCATGTATTTAGTTTGTGAGTTGTACTATTTTTTATCGATCCACTTCTAATTTTCATCATAGTATACAAACTCGTCCGTTTTTACATGCCATCATCGCGGAGTCAGTATGAAACTACCAGGGCGACTCTCACAACCTTCAGTGGGTTGCATATCTTTTCATTGGCGTTCATTCCTGACACTCGCAATAGCTATCGTTGCATTCCTTCTTTTATTCGCTACATTTGTTGTTGGCCTTCGTTGTTTTGCAGACTTTGACAAGGGGTTGTTGTCGTCGAAAATTAATGGTGAGAGGTTTTGGCTCCCTCATTTTCGAGGCATAATTTAATGGTTTTGTCGCCCTGCGTAGCGATGCCAACGCGCCCATCAAAAATTCATAGTGCGGAATCGAATATGCATAACATGAGCCAGCAACCATCATCCTATACTGCTGGAGTCCCGGTGGTACCACGTATATCGATCGAGTGATAGTAACATCATTAGACCTTCTCAAGATATTTTTCACGACCTCTAAACTTGCTGAGACCTTTTGCCCCCCACACTTACTACCTGTCCTATGGATATACGATCATTTTTTGGAGTTACCCATACCATTTATTTTGTTCAAATGTATTTTGGACCATCCGATATCTATCTATCAGTATCATATATATTGTAGGTGAACAGTAGCAACTGTAATCTACATCACAAATAAGGACTAGGAAGTAAGGGTTGATCAAATGTTGGTAAATGCTATCATACATCATTTTCCTGCCCAGCTTACCCCTCCCCAGAACATGGCCGATGAATGGGGCTTCGGTAGATTTGTCCCGGACTGGTCACATGACGAGTCGGTGGTGAGCTCAGAGCGAGCAGTTTAGCATGGGTGCCAAGGTAACCCGCATCGTGAATTTCGAATGTTGATGCTGACTCGTTCGCATCGTCCATGGTGGATGTCATTTCTTGACCGTGTATGGTTGCAATCCCATATTGCCTTCACCGTCTCAATTTACCTTGCTTAGACCAATTTGATCGTAACAGCACTAACAGGTTTTGTGATAATTCTCACTCAATCTGCGGCGGTCATATACTTTACCTTTGGCGCGCTCATGTGTACTATCACTGTCAAATATTTGAAAAAAGCCATTCGTCAGCCTCGTCCACTCAACCAGACCTCAAAACAGAAGACCACCTACGGGTATGGTGTTTATTCTTCAGAAGTATCTTGACCGTTGTTACATGTCTCTTTTGCAGTATGCCTAGCACTCATTCAGCTACCATCAGCTACTACGCAGTCTACATTTCCCTTGCTTGTGTATACCTGTCGTCCCATGGATCCTTCCCATTATCCGTCTGGACGCGGACGATCCCTCCGGTGTTCTGCCTTACATATGCTGTTATGGTGGTATGGTCACGGATATGGCTCGGCCACCATACGTGGCCACAGGTCATTGTAGGAGTGACCCATGGCCTCATTTTTGCGATCATGTGGTTTATGTTATGGCGTGCCGGTTTACAGCTATTTTTCGTAGAGCATGGCGGTTGCCGAATTTTTTGATCGATGACGAAATTTGGAACTCGGTTGGAATTCTTGAATTATTCCTTTCACGATTGGACAATTGTCTCTTTCCATGCCTCTTCCTCCTGCTAAGAAACCCAAGTGCCCTCTTACTGAAGTATGAGATGAACCTCCTTCATTGATTACTGCAACAACTTTTCTTCCCATTTGTCTGGGTGACTTCAGGTTTGTCTAGGCCTGTGTGGCATCAGGTTGTTTGTGTGACTCCCACCCTAGATTGTCTGTGTGGCATCAGGTTGTTTGTGTGACTCCCACCCTAGATTGTCTGTGTGGCATCAGGTTGTTTGTGTGACTCCCACCCTAGATTGTCTGTGTGACTTTTGCCCCTGTTCATCTGTGTGACTTCAGATTTTCTAGCCTGTGTGGCCCCCATACCTGAGCAGCTGTGTTTTAGGAAGCTAGTCTTCTATATCTACTTTCATACACCCCGCATTTAGAACTTGCAGACTAACAAATATATTCTGTTTGTCAAACCCAGACTGAATAGCAAAGCATGGTATTCTTAAGTATCCTTTTCCCATCTCAGTCAAGTTAAGGATTGGTGTTGATTGTAGTGGGGGACTAGAGGAGTTAGTGTTTGTTTGCAGACATTGGCTTCCATTGCATTGCATTGATTTCACTGCCCACATGTTGCCAAGTTCATTACTGTAAGCGGACGTTGTCTGACTTCACTGAATCTGAGCAGACAGACTGGGACAAGGTGTGAATTGATTGTTTTTCTGACTAAAGAACCCCAGACCCAAGCTACCTCCGCTTTATACCTTCTTCCTTTTGTCACACTGATTTCACCTGCCGAAATCCCCTGATGACCCCCTCAATCCCACTCCCCTCGGTCCCACTTCTTGACTTTCTGTATCCCTTTGTAAGCAATATATTTACAATCACTGCTTAATGTGATTATCTGCAGGAGGTGCTTTTCCTTTAAGTCTGTTCAGAAAAGTGGCCATATAGTTGATAAGTATTAATCTTCAAAGAGGAAGCATACCAGGTGGCAAGTTGTAATGGAACCACTACAGCACTGGAAGTTGTTTCCAGATATGGCAACGACAGGTGGTGATTTGATGGAATCATTTCCAGGCAGCAAAACATTAGAAGCCACAATGCTGCCAGAATTCCTTGTTGGAAACTCATTCAGAAACATCTTTCCATTGTTGATTAGCCTAGTGGCTACAAGTTAAAATTGTTGGTAATCTTCTGAAAAGGTAGCTAAGTTGGCTGTCCCTCAACGAAGAGTTGCAGAAACCAGTTGTTTGAAGTCAGCTAACTTCCACTTTTCTTCCTCTGAACAGTTGATTAATTGCTGCCTTCCACTTCTCATGAGTATAAATGGTAACAGCATCCCGGGCGGCAGGCATCACATTACCATCATACTGATATTCATAGTTCTGCTGTGTTGTATGTCAGTGTACTCATTCTTCTGCGTGTAGGTTGTTATTCTACAGTGATGGGCACTAAACCCTCTAAGGATGAATGCAGGACAAAGAACCACCACAAAGGTAGGTCAATACCGGCAGTAACCCAAAGTACAGAGAGTTTATATAAAGTGCAGTAAGATAATTATGTACAATAGTCCCAGCGGAGGTCTCAGTTGCTAGGCTGGTATGGTCAGTTGCCAAACTGGTGTCGAACAGTAGCAAACTATTTTGTTGGCCAGTAAAAGGTAAGGTAAGGTATGGAGTATCAGAAGGCAAGGATGAAGTAGTTGGGGTGGCAAGCAGTAAAGACCAACTAGGCAGAAGGAAAAGTATCAATATTTGATGAAGTTGAGATGTTGACAAGCCCAACTGTTACTGAGGGAGCAAAGTGTGCCCTGTGCTGTCTTTATATCCCTATTCTTCCCTCCTATCTGTTATAGATGGTCATCCTCCTATCTTATTCCTCCCTCATAATATGATGACGTTGATCTTTCAGGTCAACTTTTCTTTATTCCACGCTTGTTATTGTCATCTCATAGCAGTTCTGCTTCCACACCCATCACCATACCTATGAAGATGTCCTCCCAGGTTTACAATACATGTCGCCTCGGGATCTAGCCATCGTCGCTTTCAGGACGGAGGGTAGTCTTTTGTTTCATCATTTCTGGCTCCTCGGAAGATCACAAGATATACCAGGATCAATTCCTTTAGACGCACTGCGTGCCCTGCTTGAGGGATGCAGGCTCTTTGGGGATTCAAACCTCTTGAAGGCACTAATGGGACATATCGGTGGTTCGTACCCATGAGAAGGTATAGAGAAGGATGGGCCTTGATAGAATGAGTCGAACAAGTTTTCCATATTTGTAGAGGTGCATATACATGTAGAGAAGAGTATATTGCAGGTAAGTAGATGACATGATTGCACACAACGCAACCATTCCCAATTTGGACTGCACAGTCCACTACATCTCTTTGTCTCACTCTTACATGACAAGGCCATGTCTAGACATACTAATTGCACTATTGTTCAATCGATGTGTTGCACGAAATTCAAGGAACCTCAATCAGGTGATTGGCTGGCAAAGAGGAGCTATCTCAATAGAAGGCGAAATACCACTCCAACCTTGGTGATACCAGTGGAGCTGATTGCTAAGCATGTGGAGTGTGAAGACGCGTTGATCTTCAAGGTAACAAGAGGGTCAAGAATATGTCAGGACGCATGTAACAAGCAGGTATGATGTATGACCATTTATCAGGAAGGAGGATTGAGCTACCTAGTAAGAGTGGGAGCAGTGGGCTTTGCGACGAAGACGCCCAGACGGTGTGTTAACCTTCAGGCCAGTAAATCAAGTTGTTGGACTCGCGTCAAAGCGCTAACACGTGACTAACACGTCCTTGACTTTAAACCATTACCAATGGACCAAGATCCCATCACTCAATTCTTTCCTGACCAGGAGACTGTCGACCTCTATGAGGTTCTTACCGTCTCTAATGACGCCACAATAGATGCTATTAAGAAGGCCTACCGACGTCTTGCCCTCGTTTATCATCCTGACAAACACGCAACTGCCGGCGACACAGATAAGGCAGCGGCCTCGATCAAATTCCAGCAAGTCGGATTCGCTTATGCTGTCTTAGGTGATGAGAAAAGGCGGCTTCGATATGACCAAACTGGAAGGACGGACGAAGGGTTTGAACTTGCCGCTGGGGACGACGGATGGGAGGCGTACTTTGAGGCCATGTTCGAACGCGTCACACGTGGAAAACTCGATGAAATGAAGAAAGAATACCAAGGTGAGTTCATTGACGCGTGGGCCTTTCTCCTCGAGCTGACAAAGCATATAAAGGTTCAAGTGAAGAGCTCGAAGACCTTGCTACGGCGTACACCAGTACTGGTGGTTCTATAGGCGACTTCATGAATCATATACCTCATTCGACTTGCGAAGATGAAGCACGGTTCATTGTTATAATCTCCGACTTGATTATGAAAGGAGCTTTGCCAACGCTTGATGCTTGGGAGAAGAGTGTCAAAGACGAGAAAGCCAAGCTTGTTCGACGAAAACAGGGGGAAAAGGAAGCCAAGGAAGCAGAACAGCTTGCAAAGGAGTTGGGCGTTTGGGATGAGTTCTATGGCAGTGGCAAAAAAGGAAAGCGGAAGAACGAGTGGAAAGGGAAGAAACAGATGGAGGGGAAAGATGAAGAAGCAGATCACTCTGCGCTTCAAGCACTCATTCTGAAGAAAAGGCAGAAAAATATGAACAGCTTCTTCGACGGACTTGCCGCAAAGTATGCGGGGCCTACATCTGAGGCTCGAGGGCAAGCTAAGAAGAGGGGCAGGGCTATCAATGAAGCAGAGGGTATGGGTTCGCCGACCAAGAAGATGCGAAAGGGGGTGCCACAGCCTCCAGATATTGACGACGAGGAATTTGAAAAGTTGCAAAGCAGTCTTTTTGGGACCGAGGCAAAGTTACCGTCGAATACGCTTGAATCTCAAGCGAAGACGGCCAACAAGACACGGAAGAAGGCGAAGTAGGACAATGTGAAGTTTGAACACGAGTCCCTCTCATAAGTTTGTTCTTTGTATTATTATCGAGCGCCGTATTGCATATGGTTTGAGTAAATGTTCATAGACTCTTGATTTCTGATCTGAGTTGTTCGTTGGCTGAAGAAATAAAGTCAGAGATAACTAATAGAATCTATCCCCAGACTCCGCCGTGCATGTATGATTGCTACGAGTTCTTTGATACTTTCCTCCAGTATAACAGCATTATCCAATAGTTGGGATAGCGTGACGTTGCCAGGCTTCATTGATTCTACGTCAGGTTCATCTTCTAACTTTGACGTTCGTGGTGTATCATCATTCCATCTCGAAGATGTAAACACATCATCCTCAATGCCCGCCCATCTCGTCGATTGCGCTGGCACCCAGGGGCTTGAGGATGGGATAGGTGCAATGAAAGGCTCTACCATGATAGATCCGGTGTCCTGATAATGACGGCCAAATGGACTGGCAATACCTCTCGTGATTATCCTAGACGGCGTTGAAGACTCAGGTGTGACAGGGAGCGGCAGAGTCTTGTTCTTCTTTGGAGTCAAGAATGAGACGAGGGAACTAGTGGTAGATAACTTTGTTTTGGTCTTGGTGGGTGGAGGTGGCGGATTATCTGTCGACGTGAAGTTAGGTATTGTTTCCTCCAAGATATCCAACGAAACATTGAGAGCCTCTGTCATGTTCTCAGAGAAAAGTAATCCCCGTCTTCGTTCCAGGAGGAACCTATCGAAGTCGCGTAAAACGGTTCGATAGTGCTCTAGCTGAGTGACAAGACCGTGAAAGATTGTGTGTATGACCGGCCGAGACTTTTCGTCCATACTGGACGCAGGAAGGAAACTGGAATCACTGGCCAATTGTGTCTCTATCAAGAAGTCAATTGAGCGGTCGTCGCCATCTTCGCCGGTTAAGGACGTGCCCTCAACGATTGGTCCCGTTCGTGGGTGCGCATCGTTTGTTCCGTACGTTAACCAACCTGCTAAGGATCGATCAGGATGTATAGCTAGCGTAGCCAGCACACCAGTTAGAGCGATGTTGAATTCAGGGGTGTTAAAGAAGAACCTCCTCAGTGACTCGAGGATAATTGTCAGTACAGGATCATTAACATTGAGTCTGTGTTTATACTTCAGTCGAGTGTCTGGTTCGTCAAGACCTTCATCTGGTAGTTGATATGCAGGCTGACTTTGAATGGAGACGATAGCGTCAGCCAGATAGTGTTCATATCTGGTGCTGAATGTATCGCTGCGATGCGATAGATCAACACGAGAAACAAGCGTAAGATATAGTTCCATTTCACGTTCGTGGGTTGGGAAGGTTGTTTCAGGCTGAAAAAACTGAGAAGCGCCAAGATAATAATCCGTCTTTGGTTCATTTTCAGCCCCTGGATAGATGAAAGTATTCTCGTCATGATCCTCTGATAGGTATAATGTCTCCAACGTGGCCATCGAGGGACGAGGGAAGCTAGTGGCCATAGGGTCAGGTATGACCATTAAGACTCGCTCTATGGTCATCCGTGGATGTCGAAGAAGCATGGTTTGTAGGAGTTGCAGAGCGGATGTCGCGGAGGGCTGTGATATGGATTTGAGATTTGTTAAAATGAGATCCCGCAGAGTAAAGCGACCCATAGATGTAAAGTATTCAGATCGTTCCCTCGACGTAGGGGCTTCCATTTCAAGGAGGAACATTGCGCTACTTTTTCTCCGTTGCAACCTGTTCTGCTTGTCCGACAATTTGGGTATTGCATCTTCGCTGTTTGATGTCAGTTTTGCAAACGATCGCTGTTTCGAGCGGACTTCGTCGTTGTCTTCACTGAGTAGAAAATCAACGAGGGTTTCAGCCAGCGGTCCGGGATAGAGTGTCCTGATCATGATCTCAATGTACGACATTACCGCAACAGCACTGCCATCGACGTCGGAACATTCCAGGATAGTTGGATACAACACGTTCTCAAGAAAAATGAGCCGTACCGCATCAAGAATCGACTGTCCAATAGCAGCCCCAACAAGAGAAGATGCGTCCAGGGAGCCTGAGACATCGTTCCTGCGTAGAACATCCTGCAGGAATTCGAGCAATTTTAGGAAGTGGTCAACGCGTCCTTTGAAGTCGGGGTTTGAGGCATCCTCAACACCCAACGCACGCGACTTCTCCTTCTTTTCTTCCTGTTTCTCTTTTTCTTCAATAGACTCGAGTGGAATACCTCCTATAGTCATAGAGTTCCCCGAAGGGTCGGCAGAGACAGAAGGCGAATAAAAAGCCAACTTGGTAGGAAGGAGCGAGTATACTGCTCCTAATCCAGCACCAAGCACATCGGAGAAATCCCCGTCAAGAATGTATTCTGCCAAAGCCAGTCCAGCATCTTGAATTGGGTCTGGAGGTACGTTTTCTGATGACGAGTTACTCGCTTCTGAATGGGGTTCTCCGGGTGACATTGCCACGTCCATGAGGAATAGCAAACCTGCCCGAGCAAAGTCGCCAATCTGTCCTTCACGGTGAACGAATCGGAGGAGATAGTTAAAAAGCAAAAACTCGTATTCAGTCTTCTTCTGGGATGAAGATGCGGAGGAAGTTTTGATGGTCGTTTGCGAGCATGTAGGAGATGGTCCGTGAGTGGACGAGGTGTCCGTGGTGTCCCCATCTTCGTCTTCGTCTTCGTCCAGTCCTTCAATAGAAAACAGCGGTTCAGAATGGTACCAATGTTTATCATGAAAGAATATCATTAGTAGTTCGCGGTATGTTCGAATGCGACTGCACAAGATACAAAGTAGATTCACCACTATGAAATGAATTAAGCTCATGCTTTTTAACACAGAAGGCAAGAACCTACAATCATGCTCGTACTCCGACAGTTGGCTTTGCACGGAACTTTTTGCTGCTCCCATGATTTTACGTCCGTCCACTTGCTGTTGGATATCGTCTCCGACACAGTTGCGAAGTAGTCTAAGAACGGCTCTATGGACAGCAGAATGAACAAGAAATTGTTCATCCATCAGGACTACCATGTTCTGTACCGCACGAAGCACCTCGGCTTGAATTCCAGACGGACGATCACTTTCACTGAGTCGCACAAGAGTCCCCAGTAGATCTGTGGCCAAGTATCAAAGAAGGTCAACTCTTCCAAAAGATTTATGAGGCCTACCATTCTTCAGGAGATACTCAAGACACGCGCCGGTCTCCCTACCCAGCCGTCAGAACTTCGCATGGGTGACTGATTACTTTGGATGACATACCCTTCTTCTGTTCTTGTCGACTCCCAAACCAATGCATCAACCAGAGATTGTAAATGGGCTGGTACACTAGTAGACTTTATTCCCCGTGATAGTTGGCGCTCGTCTGGGTATTGCAATGTGTTCTATCATGGTATTTCAGTTGTAGTGTGACGACATATTCTGTAAGCCGACCTTGATTATATCCCAGGATTTCTGAAATTCCTGAGCATGATCGACAGGCGCTTGTGATGGCAGTGGGTTACCGGAACGAAGAAATTTGGAAAAATAGTCCATCTCTTGAGTTAGACGATTCAGAAAGTGGAGAGAAATGATACACGTGACACCGATTAAGCTGATGCCCATGGGGACAAAATCATAATGCATGATCTCGTCATGCATAAATCCCTCATGGTGTCTTTGTATTTGATTCAGTCAGCCTACTGCAGCTG
Source organism: Termitomyces sp. DKA64 (assembly GCA_017657295.1). Classification (NCBI taxonomy): domain Eukaryota; kingdom Fungi; phylum Basidiomycota; class Agaricomycetes; order Agaricales; family Lyophyllaceae; genus Termitomyces; species Termitomyces sp. DKA64. The sequence goes on along the minus strand of JAGGAV010000001.1, from coordinate 112,682 downwards.
GTGAGTAGGCTACCAACCAGTACTGTACACGGGTCAGAAATGTTATTCTCTATTTTAGTCCTGTGCCTCTTGTAATTCCTTGTTATACATAAGATAGGGATCATGTAGAACGCGCTAACGTCACGTGCCAAAGCGTGATTCTGCGTAACATTTTGCCAAAATCTTAATGTCACCTCACACGAGATGAAATTAAGGATTCTGTTCGCACAGATTTCTAGATCAAGTTGTATTAAAGACTTCTGTGCAAACCGGTTTCGAAAAAATTTGAATTTACATATGCCATTAAGGAAATACATCCGAAAAGATCCATAGCCACAACCTATCTACACTTTTCGACGCGTCGCAGGTGCCGTATAACGCGTAGAATATGCCAAGACGTACCCTACATAACTTGGCTACCCTTGGAAAACATGCCACAGCAAATACGAAGAGAACTGTCTTGTCTAAGCTCAGAATGCGGAGAAGAATGTAAGTTCTCTTACATGGATATCAACAATTTTCATTGAATTCTGAGTGTGTTTTACAATGTAGAGCATACTAGATGAGTCCATGATGAGTAAAGGAGCGCGAAAAATTGAAGATGTGCAAAACCAAGACAAGGGACACGTCAATCAAGGACGCGTCTGGACCCCGGTCACATCGAGTCACGCCACGTGATGTTAGTGCGTTTTACATGATCCTTATCTTATTTCCTCGCAGATTTTTATTTCGGCGTGGTGTGATGGTTCGGTCACGTCCGCAGTTTCCTCAAAATAGGATATAGGTGTTACCATTTCTTGTCTTCCCTTCTCTGTCTTTTCTTTCTCCGTACGCGGGGTGTGCATTAACCTCCCGTGATGTGTGATCCGATGTCTCGCCGTTTTCTTGTTAGTTGGTTGGGTTTGTGAGGAGGTATAGTGTCTTCGTGATTGTCGGTCGTACCCTCCTCTGCTTACCTCTCCTGATTCCCTCCCACTCGCACTTTTCCCCGCCCGCTTCCTGTCCCACCTCCACTTCCACTGACCCGCGGAACCCATTCATCAACTCTTCTTCACCGTCTTTCCTCTTCATATTTTCTTGGGCCTCTTCCGAGAGTTGCTGTCGTTCCTGTCGCCTTTCCCCCAATTCCGTGAATGTTCGGGTCTTTGCTGGGAATTTTGTCCTCGCCTCCAGTCCGTCCTTCGTGCCCAATAGCGCTCCCAGTTCTAGATTCCCATCGACTTTCGTCAGAATGGTGTTGCTGGTTGCTGAATCTCGAGCAATGTTTGATGATATGATCTCTCGTTTGATACGGCTCCTCGCATGCACATTCTACTGTTTCAGTGGAAACGAGTTTTGAGTGGTACTCACCCATGAAGACATGTCTTGTACGTCACTGTGTTAGTCATCCGGATACCTTCCTTTCCGCGTGTATTACATGCTCTCTACTTTCATTTCGGTGTCAAACGGTTAGTTATGGCGAATCCACCTGACTAAGGTGCTGGGCGCTAAGCGCTGGCCGATTATTTAGCAAACGGGTCGGGATGATCCGCAGGTTATATGCTGTACTTCTACGGTAATTATGTTGGTACACAAAAATGGAGTGCAGTTGGCTAGGACGGAACTAAAGCCCAGTTATGTAAATGAAGTATGCCGATGGATAATATGTGATAACGATATATCATTAGATACTCTTGCAAATGGAACAATCAAAGGTGTCGAGGTTGATTTGGTTCCGGAAGACAACAGCTGAACATTTATTTAGCACCACATAGAGTAGTGTGAGAGAAAAAAATCACTTACGCAAGCCAATTAATGCTGCAAGTACGACAACAATCAGGATATAAACGATAGTATACTTGATAACCTGAGAGACGAGATGAGCGACGGAAACGGTCAAAAGTAATGGACGTACAATCAATCGCCTCTGCCTTTTTTGTTTGGTCGAGAACAAAGGGGCACGGATCTGCTTCGACGGACGTAGCCAGACTACAAGCAACGCCTCAGCGGATGCTCAACGAGTAACAGTGATACAACACTTACATAACATCGTCGAATGTAGTCTGTTCATGTACGGAATGAGGATTGGAGGAGTAAGGATGACCAACAGGATATGGGCGATGAGGAAATCAGAACCCCAGAGAGACATCTCAACAATTTTGACGATAAATTCACGAGCAGGCTGCGAAATGGCGGAGGTTCCCAAACCTCTCCCGTACCACTTTCCTGTCCACCAAGCACGATTTGTTTCATCGTGTTTGTATTCACGGGTCAAGAAAACGGCAATGAGAATCTTCTGGATTGCCCTTTGGATAGCAATAATTGCGATGACTCCCAGAACAGCGCGCGAAGCATCCCAAAGCTCAAGGAACCACTGCAGATGATTTGAGTTAACCATACTATGGTACATGACTAAATTGAACGTACGAAAAACTCGAAGAACGCCACAAGGCCAACGAGACATAATAAATGGCCCAGAGTAGCCATGGCCGAACCGAATTTCGTCCACGATTCCATCATGGGACCAAGGAAAAGCGAAATGAAGAATAAGCTCATGAGAATAGCCGCATTCCAAACCACAGGACCAACAGCAATGACAGCGATACGGATGAGGGGAGCTGGAGGGAAATTCCCATTGGTGTCAGGGAATGATTTGACGAACATGTACGCAAGAGTGAACAAGGCCGCAATGAAGATTGGCCAGATGATCTCCGAGAGGATGACTGTTTTCCACTTAGCACGTGGTACGTCTCCTGACAATTTCTCGGACGGATGACCCAACTTCTTCTTCTTGTAACCTGTGATCATAGTTCGCGAGAGTCGACAATACCCGTACCAGCTACTCGCCTTAGTACGGGAATTACCACGCGACATCCATCGAAGGAATTCTCGATAATCGATAATGAAATCGGCGTACGAGAACTGATGAGGATTAAATAGGAAGGGCGCAATGCAAAGCGACAGAACCGAGAACCAGAAGTAAATCAAATGGGGTATCCAAATGGCCAAGGTGGCATAGAGAAGGAGTAGAAGATTTCTCATGCCCATGTAGATACTTGGGCCGGCGAATCGTGAGTAAAGAATGCTAAAGCTGATGCGAGTTGTCGCAAAGCCACGTCCGGTTGCGATGTAACGAGCACCACCAAATGTCAAATTACTGAGGATGGATTGTGAGTAAATCTGAGTTGAGAATACTTCGAAGATGGGTGAAAGCGAGAGGAAATGCTTGGCAAGCCGAAGTAACGCTTTGCCAGTTCCGCGTTCGGTGAGTTCTATCAAACATAGAATGTTAGGAAGAGAGGAATACAGAGTGAAGAGAGGCCAATTACCTTGTAAGAACAATGGCAAAAAAGCAATGAAGAAAACCAAGAAGATAGAAATAATGCAGCGTCTAATCCAGTCAAAGACAGGAATAAGGTTATAGCAGCCTGGCTGCCCGGGAATGACGTTACCCTGGGAATCCACCTTGCAGATTGACAGCTGCTTGTTGAGCGTTCCAATGAATAGCACTAACAGAATATATCAATCTTGTTACAATTCAAGGGAGAGAAAAATGGATACGAACAAGTGACCATGAATACTTGAATGGAATAGATGACAAGGATGTTGTTGATGTGGAAACCAGGATGACCATAGTAAAAGGTCAGGAAGCGATCGATAGGTAGCTGTGTGCCGAGGTAATAATACTCGCGACTGAGCATTTGTTCGCCCATACCCGTTCCAATCTTCGTCTGGAAGTTCAGTATCGTGCCAAAGCCGAGGTCGCGACCTTTTCCGCACTGATAATACTCAGAGTGTTTTATACGACCACCGCGCCCAAATGCATTCATACCAGCAAAGATATCTTCATTTAGGTGGAGGCCTTTCTGTGCTTTCGACACTCCACCACGTGTGTTCATGAAGGTCGCATTAAGGAAATCAGGGTGTCCATAATGCAGCTTGCCTCCAATCCAGGCTAACGCACGCGCAGTCATCGTTCCGAAAGTCTGTTCCTTTCCAGCTGCAATGTCACCAAGCACGCCTATATTCTCCGAAAAAATATATTCACGCGTGCCAACGATGGCGACGGGCGCGCGCTGAAATTCCTTGTGGCCCCATTGAGCGTAGGGGCTCTGACTCGACGTAGAATACTCCTCAAACTCGCCAAGAATGTTGCGGATCTTTAAACACTCCTCGAGGTAGTTATCCTGATTAGCATCAATGAGTTGGAGGTACTCGCCACGGTAGAATATGATCGCGTGATTTTGATTATCCGATTTGCCGTCTCCAAGAATGGGATTACCAGGCAGTTCGACACGGAACTTGGGTTTCCTCTTCCCAGTTTTCTCGTCAATCTCCGAATGACCATCGATTAAAGCAGAGAATAGGCGTGCCTCGCCACCCTTGGGTCCAGGCTCTTCATCTAGATAAGCAATCTGCAAATCGGGATACGCGCGCAGGAGGAACTCTGCATTCTCCTGCTCCTCTTTGTTGAACTTGGAGAAACGCTGCATTGAAACAGTAAACTTGAACTTCCTGCGGGCCATCCGCTCGAGTTCGCGCTCCAAACGTTCCGTATTGCCTCCAAAGGTTTGGACAATATCTGGATTTTCCACGCGGTATAGAAGTTTGATGGCCTTGGAGTAGTTCATCATGCCCGACACTGTGCGATACAAAGTCTGCGCACGTAAAGATGCCCAGATACGTGTGCGAAGAGTATACTCTGGGGATGACGTCTTGAAACCGATGCAATAGAACGGTAGATCGTCAACCTTCTTCTCATTGGGAGATGTCACAGCACCGTCTATCGCATCGGTCTCCTCGGCCAGGATTTTAGTGTCCTTGACAAAATTATCCCACTCAACTGGATGAAGCTGTTTGAGATACTCGAGAAGGGTAACTCGCGTGTTCTGGTCCTCCTCGCGAATAATCTCTCGTAAGCTTAGCAGAATCTTTTCAGAATAATGCGGGACAAGAACGGTAAAGGTGGGCATAGCATCAACGGTCAGAGGCTCAGGGAAAGACGTTGTCAGAGACGAGGCAAAGAACGAAATCCGACGTTCTGCTTCGCCGCCTGCCGGAAAAAAGTTACCCTTAGAACCATTTCCATTCTGATTAGTAAAGAATGGTGGCGCGCGGAGTACCCTGCGGCCATCCTGGCCGTCAACCTGGTGGTAGAGGAGGCGCTGCACATGGTCGATGGATAGGAGATGTTCCCTGTACATCGAAATGATGACAGCATTCCAGATCTGCGAAACCAAAACCTGTCAAATAGCACGTACAAGAAAATCAATATCACGCGAACTGTTTTGCAGATATCAGTTTACCTTGGGCTTATACTTGATCTCCATCTCCGCTGTTGCCAACAATTTGGCGTAGATCCGTTTGGGTAGTCGGGTATAGATGTCCTTCCATGGTGTCCAAATGGACAATCCCAAAGCAAAGGAACGACCAATGCTGAAGATGACAATCCAGATAATGTACCACAAGTACGTATCCAGGAAGAATAATACAAGATCCATAACATACATGATGGCAAGCGTAAAAGGAACATGGTTTGAGCAGAGTACGCTTCCGAAGATTTTATCATCGCAACCTTGGACCTTCATCCTTGCCATGACTGCAATGGGACTACTGAATGACGAGGTCAAGAAGAAGTATGACTCTGTGAATTTGCATCCAAAGATAAGAAGCCATAGGAATATAGATGCCGTGCGTGCAGACTTGGACAGAGACGGGTATGACGCTGTAAAAGTCTGCGAGGCCATATATTTACGTGCTTTACCAGCCACACGATCTCCAAACATGCGTCCAGAAGGGATGATACCAAAAACGAGAGTAGCGACAACAGATATGAAGAATTGGATGACACCAATGATAAGGGGCACCTGTGATTTGCCAGATCGGCCATCAACTAGGGCAACGTAGAAGGTGGGACCGCCAGTGAGGGCAAGGATCACAAGGAGAAAGATGAAACGAGTGGTTAGATGGGAAGCGTTGTTCCAAGTCGTTGGGATGTATGAAAACTCGGCAATGGTAGCAAGCAACATGATGATTGTGGACACTGCACCACCCAGAGCGACCGCCGACCAGGTCATCGGTGCGGAAGGACTGGATGCGTTCTTCGGGGCATATACCTTGGGTGAGTTGAACGCAGTGTAAAAGTAGTAGACAGATATATGAAGGATCCAGATGCGGTTGAAGTTGACGAGAAGATGGGCAATAGACCGTTTCTCAAAGTAGGTCTTGAAGAACGTTCGACTCCAGTCGATACGGCTGAACTTCATGAAACGCTGCGCTGGGGACACATCAACGAGACGAGACTAGGAGAACATGAAATCAAAAGGATAAACGGTATTTAAGGGTGACGCACATTGTCAGATAGTGCGATTCTCGCCAATCCTTCTGGGTACCAGAACAGCTGGTTGATATCGTCGTAACCAATGATTTGGTCATGATCCTTCTCCTTTCTGACAAATTTGCCATCCTGGACTTCGTACCCTTGGTCACGCATGAAATTGTATAAAGGCTTGACGACAGTCTTGAGATACAACCCCTCTGGTACAGGATCGATACGGTTCTGGCAATCTGGGCTTCGATAGTAGTCGTCGGCGCACTTGAAGATGAAACAAAGACATTCCGGGACGAAGCGAACATTACCCGCCTCGCCCCAACAGAGGAGGTAAAGGGCTATCTGGCGCAAACGGTCGTACTGGCTCATGTTATTCATGGCATTCCTCCACCGATTGAGGGCACTGTCAAGAGACTTGGTTCCACCAGATTTTGGGCCTTTGACGCTCTTGAGACGCTGTAGGCCTGGATTTTGAGACTGGCCGACGGCATCGTCAAGGTTGAGCTGTGCAGCAAAGTACCACTTGCGATAGTTGGCATGTTGGCCGCCAATATAGTCGGCATGAAGAGTCAGGAGAGCTTGATTAGCGCTCATCCGAGAGGCCCGAGAGTCGAGGAGATGCATTGTGAAGTCGAACTGGCAAAAATACGGATTAGGTAAACCGAATGAAATGTATATGAGCAAAAAATCATACCATATTGCGCATAGAATCGCGCTGGAAACCAAACTTCTGGGTGAGGTCAAGGAAGATGTCCTCTATTTCCTCAGTAGACATGGGTTTGTGCTGATCAGCAGCCCAGGCGGGGTAGGGTTCGTTGGAGCCAGCTCCGGGATCAGCGAAAGGGGATATACTAGGAACACTGGCATGGGAGTCGACGGAAGAAGCATAACGGCTGGGGCCGAAGTCTGATTCAGAGGCTAGATGAAACATCAGTAAGGGGAAAAGAGAAGGACAAGGAGGGAACTGACGATTGCCGTGCTGCTGCTCATAATAGGCCTGGCTGGAGGCGAGGCGGGTCGTGCTAGAGTTGGGGTTGCCGTAGTGATCACTGGGGTCGTCTTCATACTGTCCACGTTGGGCAAAAGGATTGTTGCGAGGGTCATTTGGCAAGCCGTAGCTGCCAGGAAGGGCCATTAGAGAAACAAGGAACGAAAGTAAATGAGAGTGTATGTAAGGGTCGTGAGATAGCGACGGTGGGAATTTGCTCAAGGCCTAGTTCAACACGTGACCAGAATGATCTCGATCGACATCCGTCGCCGTCGCGCGACTCGCGTCCCGTCGCTGGCCCGCCTGTGTCTCCGCGTCCTCGCCCGCTATCCCGCCCACATCCCCATCGACGTCCGTCTCAACTACGACTCCCTCTACCTTGATGTCCTCGACGATGTTCTTGACGATGTCCTCGACCCTCCGCTCTGGGCCGCCCTTGTCCAGGTCTATGACGGCCTGCCCGACCACCTCCACTCCTTGACCATTCCCCTGGCAGACCCAAATGTCTCTTTGTTCCAGAAAATCCCCCAAACCTCACTCTTCTCTCTCATCACAGTCCTTGACCTCCCCGCCTGTCCCCATCTCACCGACACCTCTATTGTCCACCTGAGCCCCCTCCACTCTCTAGTCGCCCTCGATGCCAGTGCAACATCCCTCTCCTCTTACGCAGTCAAGGTCCTCTCCGGTACACTTCTTTGGATTGATGATGGTCCACAGCGACGCGGCCCTTGGTCACTCCGTATTCTTAGACTGAGATTCTGCGACAAAATTGGCGATTCAGTCTACTCACACCTCGCCAAGTTTCCTCTCCTCACCGTAATAGGTCATATCTACGCATATCTTCCGTCTTATGATACTAATCGCTATTCAGACCTCAGAGGAACCAAATGTCGCCCGCCGAAAGATGAAATGAAAACGTTCAAGCCTTCTTCGAGATCAGAACTCTTTCACCCCGCGTCACTCGCTGCAGCTGTCGATGCCCTCGAAGGGGCGAATTTATACGCCTCGAAAAACGTCTTTAATCTCCTTATTGACAGCTTAAAGCGTTCAAAAGCGACCTGCGATCTTCTTCAGCACACCATGAAACAGAACAAACCCGTAGGTTCACATGAAACGATGGTAGAATCCACGGTCGTGCCATGGTACTTGACGCCTCGAGATGAATCGATTTCCGACACCATCACATTGGAATCTACACCCAGCATGTTTTACAGCCAGCCATCACACTCTTCTCGGCCCGTCAAGTATGATCTGGTCAATGACTATAAGGCCAGGACCTACTATACGTGGGCACACCTAGAAGCTGCTGCTCGACCTTGTGGTGCCCATGATTCAGAACTGGCTCTCTATCGGGACCCTCCTCCCTGGACAAGCCTGGAAGAGCGCAGCACCTTCCTGCTGAACCAGATGGAAGCACGACGTTCCACTCCAGACGAGGCTGTGACCTGCGTGGCCTCGACTAACCGTACGGAAAAGATTTTCCAGTTCAATCAAGCACGGATTGACGCACTCCGGGCAAGTGCCAGTACCAGGCGGAGATCTGTGGTGGGTACCTCTAATAACACCCCAGAATCAAAACGGACGCCGGTGCGAGGCAGGAATCCATTTCGGCGGTATTCTTTGCCTGATGTTGTGAGAGATCCGGATCGTAGAATGAAAGACTTGAAACCTATATCAGCTGTGGAGGTTCCGGAACTTCCATTGAATCTAAAATCGGATGGGAATAAGAAGCGACATAGGTACTCGAATGCATTCGCGGACACGCCGGAAGTAAAATCGAGTCCATCTGTGGGGACGTCTTTGAACAGGACAAAACCTATTGCATTTTATGGCACTTGGTCTGGCCGTAGTGACTCGCCACCGACGGCAACGAAACGAATGCCATCAGTGAGGGCAAATGTAAAAAAGCCTCGAATGGATGATCGGTCTGCCTTCAGTGATACGGGGAAGGGAAAGCCTCCTGCGCAAGTCAACAGAAGTTTTGATTGGAATGCATGGAGCGCCAAGTAGAGTTAAACTACGCTACTACATTGTACATAGAATTCACGGACAATTTTATATAATGACACGATGTACGCGATAAGTCATGTGATGGTGGCTTCTGAGCAGCCGCGTCACTTCAGCATTGTAGATAACTCGTTTGATGCCCGTCCACCATGCCTACGCCCCGGCTATGGCGCGCGCCATCCTCCGCAGGTCTCTCCGTTCGACGCGAAACATGTTCTCAGCATCACTCCGCCCATACAAATTCCACATTGGCGCAAGCTGGGCAGGCAAGAATACAAACTTGCTTCAGGGCCTCGAAGTGCCCTCTTTTCCATCACGCAGTGACATCGGCATGTGGCGGGACCATACTCTTTCTAGATCCAAGGGGGTCAAGAGCAAGTCTGCGGGACAGGACTTTCTGTTCGTGCAATCTGTGCGTCCTTTGACCAATCCTATTGAATCAACGCTGACATCATTATCTCCAGATGCGAAATGATTCGGTACACGTCTTTCGCTAGCCTCTGTAACCACAGCCCTTGTAACAGTTGATTCCATATATAGGGCGTCGCGTTTGGTGTTGCAGATGGTGTTGGAGGGTGGGTGGATTCTGGAGTCGACCCTTCATTATTCTCTCAGGCCCTCATGTTCCATGCGCACCGCTATTCCCGCAATGCATGGGCAGGAGAACCTGAAATTGACCCTACACTGGACTATGAGGAACGTGAAGAGGTCGAGGGTTGGGAGTTGACACCCTACGAGTGCCTTGATCTCGCGTACGGAGGAGTTTTGCGAGAGAAGTTCGTCCAAGCTGGTACATGCTCAATTTGTACCTCAAGCCCATCCAGTGGTAATGTGCTGATGTGATAGAGATTAGGAGCCAGTACAGCATGCCTCATAACCTTAAATGCCTCTTCAGGAGTGTTACGCTCTGCCAAGTTTGTCTTTCCTAAAAGAATTCAATGATTCTCTTGCGTACTAATCCTGTTCTTTTCATCAGTCTTGGCGACAGCGGCTTCATTGTTATCCGATCCAACTCGATACTCTATCGCCAACGTCCTCAAACGCACTTTTTTAACTGTCCAAAGTTTGTGGACCGAGGCAGCACAGTTGTTCCACGTTAACAAACTACTCGCACTCTAGACAATTAACGAAATTACCCTCATCGTCTCTGCGCCGCTTTTCACGAGCCTGTGTAGATAGTCCGAGCGAGGCTGAGACGTATCGTGTCAAACTTGGGGATGGAGACATTGTCATTGCATATGTACGTCATTGACCACTTTGCCTAGTTTTTCAAAAAAAAAAAACCCCTGTATGTAGACCGATGGACTGGCTGATAATGTTTTTGCGTCCGAGGTGGTCCAGCTTTGCGCTCTTGTTGCTCGTAGAGGTGGCACAGAGGAAGAACAGGTACAGACGATCGCTGATCGCCTAGTGGAATATGCGAGGCTCTGCATGAACAGCGCCCTGCGAGTCAGCCCTTTCGAAAGTGTGTTTTTATCGTTGCAATTCTAAGCTTTGAGTTTGATTCATTATAGGGGATGCTGCACGGCATGCCATGTATTTCACAGGAGGGGTGGGTAATCAAGTCGAGTGACTCGTTCCCAGCTTGCTTCTAACCTTCGACGCTTCTGCAGAAACCGGACGAGTGAGCGCATATCCCTCTCCTTCAGAACGTATTGCTCACAGTATTCCCAACAGCGTTACGGTGGTTGTCGTCCTCGTTCGAGAGGCAACCTGACAACTATTATTGCTATCTATTCATTTGTTATTGGCATATCAAGGACTTTTCATCTCGCATAATTCATTACTACGCATATTGTACTCATTCTGTTGTCAATAATACCATCCTTGCATCTTAGTTTCGACTTGTTAGTTACAGCTTTCTGTCAATAAAACTTTCAATCACGCCAGCAGGTGTGAGCGGGTATTCTTTTAACACGACTTCACCGTCCACAAGTTGGGTATTGGGCTGGACGAAAATCTTGCGAGGCTGTTAAGGGAGAAGGTTTCATCTCTGGTTTGACATTCATTCGTCTGGGCAGGGACTTACCAGTTTCTTACGCAGCACGAGGTTTCGAATGTCACCTTCCCAACCAGGGAGGGGCTTTGTGAGTTTATTATAGAATTCGCGTGCCCCCGTACCGTCTGCTGTGCTCTTGTAGACTTGCAGACTGACGAGAAGTCTTCCGACGGCAGCCTTGCCTTCTTTGAGGACTTTTTCGCGATCAACCTGCCATAGTGACTTCCATGAGTGACGCACTTTATATAGGAGTTATGTGCCATGTACCCGGACATATAGATTCTCTAGCTGGCCGTCGGCGCCACGAATCTCCTCAAGCCGTGCGATACCCGAATTGATCAAGTGTTGCGTGATTCCCAGTCTACAGATCGCATTGATCTATCGAGGAACGGGATCGCATTACGTGCGTGCTCACCGTGCTTGCATATGTGCTTGACCATGTTTCTGGGTTGCGGGATCATAATACTCCAAAGCTCTAAGGCCCGCCCGCGCCATCAATAGGAATGTAATATATTGGATCTCTTCGATCGCTTTCTCATCAGTATACTGCGACGTAACTGACAGTGAGGTCAAGATAACGCAGAAGGAGAAGGTCACCACTCAACGTTAAATACTTTCAGGATGTCCCGGTGTCCAACCACTATTTCCAACAGGGTAAGAATTTCACCCATGTGTATAGTGATGGCTGATACTCACAGAATAAAGCGACTGTTTCGGCGCGGCATTCTTCCATTGATGATGAGACTTCCCCAAGGACAGAACCAGGCGTCTGTCCTGGCTTATACCACGACGTACTGCATCGTGTCAGGGTGGCAGTCGGAATCCTGACTGATGACTCACACAGATTTCCCGGTGAGAGGATTGATTACCTTTCAAAAGGCTTGATTTCAAATTCGTTAAGTTTGTGAACTCAGCAAACCTTAGTTGGGTCGAAATTTTTAGTACCATCGGCCTTCTCCTCGAAGAGTTTTCCAGATCCGTGGCCGAGCAGTTCGTGATTAGCGACTTGTAACTCGAAGGCACGACTATCCCATGCATTGTAGAGCTCGACATCGTCGGGATGAATAAAAGTCAACTCCTCGTCTGATGGAAGCAGTTACATAGATATCGTCAGTGGAAAGGAAAAGAAGAACGAACTTGGAGCTTTGGCGGCGAGAATATTCTGTGAATACCCAAGGTTAGAATCATCCAAATCGCGAAAAAATCATTCAAGGTGGCGTACAGCGAGAGAGACATTCTTGAAGCCTGTTGTTTCACGAATATCGTAGTAGTTCTGGCAAAACTTCAGCTATAGACATTTCTTGAGCTTTGGTCAACACACAGGAATCTAAATCGGTTGTGCCTCATTGAGTCAAGAGAAGCTCGACAAAGGTGGGAAACCCACATTGATTCCAGCAGGGATACCTTAATTGGTGAAGCAAGAAGGGCTGAGCGCCAAAAACATAAATGACATACCACCGGTCGCAAAGGAAACAACCTCAAGAGCGGTGAAGTCGGGCTTTCTAAACACATCGACTTCAAAATTGGGGCCCCATGGCAAGGCTTTGATATATTCAGGAGCATTGTTAACTAGGATTTCGTATTTCGTGCTGAGTTGTTTGTTGACAATCGCCGTAAAACCTTGAAGAACGCAAGTCAGGCTCTGTTTAAGATAGGGAAACCAAGTTCTCGGGATGACCTTCCCATTCAGCACGGGCCCCATAAGGGTCCACATAGGTTTCGATGAACTGACATTTTGAGCTTCAGATCAGCCTGAGCGCAAAAGTCTACTCACACCGATGTAAGATTCAACGACGGGGCCGACATCCCTGACCCAGTGCTTCGAAGCATCCTTGTGGTCCTGGATAGAGCCAGTCTCAAACCTGTAAAACGGTGGGACTTTCTGCACAATCGGAAAAACAAGCAAGTGGTTACGATTTAATATAGCCCTCAATCATTGCAGTTTGATGTTCATTGGCGGTATACTTCTTTGCCTGAATTCGCTGAGACAATGAAGCAAATCTATCTAATACCGAAAACTCACTTCTTGAAGGGCGTTAATGACGGTCTGCAGAGGCCCAGAGAAGTCGCCATATTCGACTTTCAAAGTTGCCTTCAAAGTCTTATACTCAACAGAATGCATTGCTGGTGGCTGAGATTTGGCCGATGCAACCAGAAGAGTAAAATCTTCAGACCCATTTTTCACGACACTGAAAATAGTGGATGAGTAACAATAATCGGAGTCATTGCTCTAGACGAACCGCGTATTTAGAACATCAATACCAAGATCCTCGGCCGCTGCCTGAATAGCAGCCACATCCTCGTCTGTAGCTGGTTGGCCCAAATAATAGTTGGATACATGTCCTAGACTTCTCTTGCCGATGAAGAGATTTGACTCCGGAATAAGTGCATAGATATGTTCTTTAAGCTATCACGTTGCCCAAGGTCAATAACACGAGCATTTGAAATTGTTATGACACCGTACATCTTTCCACAGCTTCAAAGCCTTCTGAGAGTTCTGGGAATGCTTGACAACAGCCTCGAATCTGTCGGCCGAAATTCGGGGAATTATCTTGGTGAATCCAAACGTCTTGAAGTTCACGAGATTACTGAGAACCTAGGAGACTATTAGAGCATAATTCTTGGATTATTATCGTGCGCTTACCTGAGACGTGTACTGCAGCAAATCATCCCATTCTTCAGTTGAGACACCCGCCTGCTGCTGAAGAGTAGTGAAATCAGCGAGACTACCTTCCGGAGTACTGAAGGTCAAGATCAGGAGATCATATAGACTTGGCGCATGAGGAGTCCATTGTCCTGAATGAATTCAAGGTAACTTGTTGTATAGTTGACGCATGATCATACATGCAAACCTTGGATGATTCGAGCACCAGCCCACGAGGCAAGGTTTATATAGTGTGCGTACTTCCTTTCTGCCGAGCTACATATGTATTGAAGATATAAGAAGTTGTTTTCACCAGAAGATCAAAAATCGAAATAACCTCAGCTGCCGAAAGGACTTGGCGATATCTAGGCTACATAGAGGAACCGCACGATCAGCCAGAAAACGTTCTGACGCGACTTGAGCGTCGGACATAGTGGCGTGATTGTTCTAGTAGATAGGAAAATTGAGGGAAGAAGAGGTCAAGATCGATCGATGTCGACGTAAGAAAGATAGGCGTGCGCCTTGTGCTTTTCCATGGGTGACTTTGAACGAGCTTGTGACGAGCGCGGAACAGGCCCCGGAAAGCTCCTGCCAACTCTTGTCCAGAATTTTCCCGAAATTTTGCCTCAAATCCCCAATCTTGGAAGGCCTCCAATCCCCTATAACGGACAGTCATATATCCAAAGAAGGAAAGTCTCAGTAATTTCAATTTTTTTTTCTTTGCACAAGAGTGCCACCTTTATTATGCTGAGCGACATGGATTGACAAAAGAGTACATCTAGATACAGCATATACCAAGCTACTTAGATGTTGCTCTACCTGGAAGTCGAATTTTTAGAACAGGTGCCTTGGTGAGAATTGGTTTCAGCTTAGCACAATGCAAAGTATTCCAGCGTGCCACTGCGAGAGGTGTCCAGAGACTCGCGAAGAACATCATCGCCAACAAGGGCATGGAGCCCAAGGTTAAAAATGACATTTTCGACGGGGGCATGCGTCTGGAGATGGAACTTCTTCCCATTGATGGTACATGCAAACTTGGGGCCTGGTGGCAACTGTCTCTGCATCGCTTTCTTTGTCCGAACTAGTTAAATCAGCATATACTCTATGATGCCTGTACCACTTCTATATGTAAACTTACGTCTAAAACTGTCAGACTCCTCAAATAAAGGCCGGAATGCCCTTGAATGGCCTTTCTCAGTGCCTTAAATGCTTGAAATTCTTCCCCATTTCTGCCCAACTAGGCCTCAAAATCCCCAATATGACGGACTCAGATTGCCTCATATAGGCCTCAAATCCCCAAAGTTTGGACCTAGATTTTGCAAAATTTCCCCCTCAAATTCCATATATGGCACAAGAGTTGGTGGGAGCTTTCCAGGGCCTCACAGAACAGACTGTAATGCATAACACACCTCCTGAGAGTTGCTTGTTTGCCAAGAAAATGATGCATGACACAGAGAGTTGCTATTGAAAAAGAAAAATTTCAATGAGTATTTTTGCAAATTTCTGACTGAAAACAAGGCAATGAAAGTGTCTTGACTTTCTAATTGTTTTCCTTGGTCAAAAGAGCATTTGACCATGGTATCCCATCTCCATTATATGCCCCAGTGTCTTCTTCCATACTCCCAGCATGCAAAACCCCAGATTTATTGTCCTCAACCACTGACCCATCATCAGTGCAGTATTCTTGGAAGGAACCTCCTTCAGCACTTTTTTGAAGATATTGACGAGGCATTCAACTTTCCATGTTCTCAAAAGGTGATCTCCTTGCCCTGGAGTAGGTAAACTTCAAAGCAGACCCTGAGACATTGATTAAGAGCATAATAATGGCCCTCTTGTGTCACATCTTCAGTGTCATGACTGTCAGGGGACTACCCCTTCTGACCTCTGCCCCTGTCCAACTCTGACTCTCTTTGCCCAATTCTGCTCCTCCAAGGCTTGTTCAATGGCTCCTAGGTGTTCTACAGGTCCCCAGAGATCTCTGGAGACCCCCAGAACTCTCTGTGATCTCTCATTGAGCACTTCAGCTATCTCCAGTCACCTACACAGCCACTCCCATGCCTCCACTGCCTGTTGATGCACTGCACCAAGCAGAGGGGATCCTTAAACTTGTTCTCTTTGAATTCCCCTCTGCTAGGTAATTAGTTACTATTTGTGTATTGTCTATTACATCTTTAATATACTTTGGATTCCCCTCTGCTAGCTGCATAATTTAGCTGTTGCTCCTGGAGGTTGCCTTTACAGCAGAACAAGTCTCTTATCCTGGTCTAGAAGCCCCTCATAGTCTGCACAGAATCTCTGAGCCCCTATCTGTTGCCTCCTCACCAGGCTTAAGCACCTGTGGAATTCTATGTCTCAGCTTGCCAATCCAGATACTCCCTTGGACCCCCTGGCCCCACAGGACAAGGCCTGGACTCACCTGCTACACCTAGAGAACCAGGTGCAATTGACCCAATCTTCCCTCACACATCACATGACCAAACTCTCCACCCTTCACCAAACTACTGAACTCATCTCTCAGTTCCTCCAGGCACTACTAGAGTGACTGACCCCTACCTCCATGCCACCTCCAGCTGCAGAAGCACCCCTGGTAACTCCTGCAGCCTTCCCAGCAGCTCCAGTAGCCCCCCAAGCGTGCATTCCCTGTCCTGTGCTCCTGGACACATATAACAGCAATTGCTCCAGCAGAGAGCATTTCCTCCAGTCCTGCCTCACCTACATCCATCTCAGTAGGAACACCTTCAACTCTGATGCACTGAAAATAGCCTGGGTTTTGTCATATATGAAGATGGAACATGCCTCCACATATGTGCTATGGGTGTTTTGATGCCCTGGAGGTGTTGGGAGTTTCATGGATTGGGCAGCCTTCAAAAAGGACTTCTGGGCAGAGTTATTCCTAATCAACCCTGCCAAAACTGCTGCCTTAGCACTACATGACTGGGAACAGTATGGGCAAGGGAAACAGATGCTGGACAAGTATATTGACTCCTTCTGGGCACTAGTCAAGCAAGTGGCCTACCCCAATGGCCTCCAACTATGCCTCACATTCCAGGATGGTTTGCACCCTGCACTACTCTGGTCTGGCCACCTCCACCCCATGACCCTCACTATCAGGTTTACCCACACCATGACTCTTACTGCCAGGCATCTCCATAAACATCAATGCCACCTGACAGTACTGCTCCATGCCACTACTATGCTGGAGATGCCAGAAACCTGGACACTTCATGTGGCACTGCCCATTGGGTCTTGAGGTATGTTACCTCTCTATGGCAAAGCAGGAGGAGCTTCTCCTGCAGCTGTTGGCCACAAAGGACACTGCTGGAGATTACTTACCAGATGAGCCAACACCAGAGTTGGCCCTGGAGGAGAGCAGTGCTTGTGCCCCCCTCCCAGGTCTGGAGGAGGATTTTTAGTCAAGCAGCAGATGAGATGTATGCCTCCATTACTAAGTACTAATCAGTTTGCTTGTCTGTTGATAGAAAATGAAATTGCTTCCCTCAATATTGATGACCCTAAGACAAAAGAACCCCAGTACTCCCCTTCAGACATACAAATACCAACTCCAGACTCCAAGCTGAGCTCCCCAACACCTGTCAGGCCCTGTTCATGCCACCCTGCCTAGGAGCACTGATTGCCCCAGCAGTATGTGGTAGCCACAAACCCCCCAGTGAACTCCTTGCACCTTGACATAGAGATTGAGACCACAGACATCTAGCAGGCCTGCAGAGTCACTGCCCTCCTGGATAGTGGTGCCACAGGGTTGTTCCTGGACTTGGAGTTCATCAAGTGCCACTGCCTGACCATGCAGCTGCTGTCCCAGCCTATTCTGGTGTTCAATATTGACAGAATGCCCAATGAGGCCAGGGCCATCAACTCCATGGTCAATCTCATCCTCTGCTACTGAAACCATGCAGAATGGGCTGTTTTTGCCATCACCAGCCTAGGCAAGCAGGATATGATCCTTGGGTTCACCTGGCTTCAGAAGCACAACCCCAAAGTAGACTGGGCCTGGGGTGAGGTTGCCATGAGCTGATGCCCCAGGAGGTGTGCCACCTGCACCACCAAGGTCAAGGAACAGCACCAGGCAGAGGTTTGAGAGCATATGGCCATTCAGGCTTGCCATACAGGTCATCTTCCCTTTGCAGATCTAAATCTTCTAGACCCCCCACCTTGGGCATTCCCTTGTAGAGAGGCCCTCTACAAGGACAACTGCAGTGGTGGTGGTGCCCCAGAGGAGGATCTGTCAGGGGAGTTTTGTGACTTGCATAACCTGGAGTTCCCAGATGAAGGAGTGGAGATTGGAGATTGGATATATGCCACCACTCTATGCCCCCTGCCCTCTATCATGGAGATCTGGGCCAGCCAGACCACCTCTCAGCAGCTGGCCCAGGCATTTGTGGCAAACTCCACACTCCAGAAGCTCTGGGACATTGTATTATCATATCTTCATGCATTTGAGGATGTGTTCTCTAAGGCCTCTTTTGACTCACTTCTAGAGCACAAGCAGTGGGACCATGCCATTGATTAAATGCCAGACTCCAAGCCTGCAAGCTGTAAGGTCTATCCACTGGTGCCAAAGGAGCAAGATGAACTTGATGCCTTCCTATAGGAGAACTTAGCCTCCAGTTGTATTTGCCCCTCTAAATCCCCAATGGCTTCTCCAGTCTTCTTCATCAAGAAGAAGGATGGCTCCCTCTGACTGGTCCAGAATTACTGGGTGCTTAATGCCATGACAGTGAAGACCTGCTACCCCCTCCCCCTCATCTCAAAGCTCATCAACAATCTCTGGGGTGCATGGTACTTTACCAAATTGGATGTCTGGTGGAGCTACAATAATGTACAGATCCAGGAGGGAGACAAGTGGAAGGTTGCCTTCTAGATCAACTGGGGATTATTCAAACCTCTTGTCATATTCTTCAGACTCACCAACAGCCCTGCCACCTTCCAGACAATGATGAATGACATCTTCCAGGACCTGATAGCTAAAGGCATGGCATGCATATACCTTGATGACATTCTCATTTACACTAAAATGCTAGAGGAGCACTGCTGGGTCATGTGCATTGTCTTGGAATGTCTCTGCCTTCACCAACTCTACCTCAAACTGGAGAAGTGTGAGTTTGAGCAAACCTAGATTGAGTACCTTGGGCTGATCATCTTGCACAGAGCTGCAAAGATGGACCTGGTGAAGGTGGCAGGTGTCACAGAGTGGCTGGAGCCCAAGAACAAGAAGGAAGTGCAGGCCTTCCTGGGTTTCACTAATTTGTACCAGAGGTTCATCCAGGATTTCTCCCATTATGCCTGACTGCTATTCAACCTCACTGCCAAGGATGCTGCCTGGAGATGGCAGCCTCTGGAGCAGATGGCTTTTGACAATCCCAAATGTGCCATCACCTCTGAACCCATCCTCCTTTTTCCAGACAACAACTCCCCCTTCTGGATGGAAGCTGACAGCTCCAACTTTGCCACTGGAGCTGTTCTGTCACAGCAATCCTGGGAGGATGGAAAGTGGTATCTGGTGGCCTTCTACTCAGAGAGTCTGAATGTGGTCAAGTGCAACTATGAAATCCATGACAAGGAGATGCTGGCCATCATCCAGTCCTTAGAGGAGTGGCAGCATTTCCTGGAGGGCATGTGGCATAAGTTCAAAGTATGGATGGATCACAAGAACCTCAAGTACTTCTGGACAGTCAAGAAGCTCAATTGCTGACAGGCCTGGTGGTCCCTCTACTTAGCCAACTTTGACTTCTTGCTGCATCACAAGCTAGGCCAGAGCATGGGAAAGCTGGACACCCTGTCCCAGAGAGCAGACCATGGCACCAGGGGAAATGACAACAGTAACATTGTGCTCCTCCAACCTGAGTTGTTTGCAATCCAAGCCATGGAAGGCCTAGCCATCAAGGGGGTGGAGGTGGAGATCCTTCAGGACATCAGGCAGGGAAACCAGGATGGTCTGCAGGAGGAATTTGTCACTCAGGTGGCCAGGGCACTCAAGTCTGGATGTATCACCAGTGTCAAGTCAGTCCATGCAGACAAATGGGCCTTCTGCAACAGACTCCTGACCTCCTGGGATCATGTCTATGTGCCTAACAACTCAGAGCTCTGCTGGAGGATTGAAGAGCAGCACCATGACTCCCAGATTGCAGGTTACCCCAGCCAGTGGAAAATGCTAGAGCTGGTGTCCCAGAACTATTGGTGGCCCCAGATGTCCCAATATATTGGATTCTACACTACTACATGCAATCTCTATTTCTGGATCAAGCCTCAACACCACCTCCCTTCTGGCCAGCTGCACCCCCTGTCTATCCCTGTGGAGCAATGGAGCATTGCCTCAGTGGACTTCATTGTAGAACTCCCTGATGCCCATGGTTACAATGCCATCATGGTAGTGGTAGACCTCTGTGGCAAGTGAGCACATTTCATCCCTACTCACACCACTTGCTCTGCTATGGGCACTGCTAACCTGTACTAGAAGAATGTCTGAAAGTTGCATGGCCTCTCCAATGCCTACATATCTGACTGGGGTCCACAATTTGTGGCAGACTTCATCTGGGAGCTCTACCAACTACTCAACATGGAGCTTCACACCTCCACTGCCTACCACCTACAGTTTAATGGCCAGACCAAACACATGAACCAGAAGCTCAAACAATACCTCTATCTTTTCTGCAATGAGTGCCAGGAACTCCTCTCCAATGCCAAGTTCCAGTACAACAACCACATTCACATGGCCACTCAGTTTTTACCCTTCTTCCTGGACACTGAACATTACCTAGACATGGGCTTCAAACCCCAGGCCTGACCTTTGGATAACAAAGCCATGAACAAGCTCATGGATCAGATGAAGATTGCACAGGAGGAAGCCTAGGCAGTGCTGGCAAAGGCAAAGGACAACATGGCATGGTGCTATGACTGCAGAAGGACCCTGGCACCCAAGTACAAACCCAGAGATTGAGTCTACCTGAATGCCTCCAATATTATGACCACCTGGCCATTGAAGAAGCTCTTGCACTGACAATTAGGACCCTTCATAGTAGAATGGCAGATAGAGCCCCTAGCTTGTTGACTCTGGCTCCCCACAGAAATGTGCCAGCTCCATCTGGTCTTCAATGTGGTCAAACTGACTTTGGCTCCAGCAGACCTTATCCTGGGACAATGCCAGCACCCCTGCCTCCTCTGGTGGTGGTCAACAACAGTGAGGAGTACAAGGTGGAGGAGATCCTAGACAGCCAGTTATTCTGGCAGGGACTACAGTATAAGGTAAAGTGGAAAGGCTATAGGATCAAAGACATCTCCTGAGAACTCTGGGAGAATGTGCATGCACCCAGACTGGTCAAGGAGTTCCACCAACAACACTTGGATGTGCCCTGAGCCATCTGAGGAATCTATTCCCTCTGACTGGTGGACCAGGTGATCCAGAACTTTTTCTACCCTATATGTTGAGATACTGCATGCTAGAGGGGGAGTGATGTCAGAGGACTACCCCTTCCAACCTCTGCCCCTGTCTGACTCCAACTCTCTTTGCCCAATTCTGCTCCCCCAAGGCTTGTTTGATGGCTCCCAGGCATTCTACAGGTCCCTGGAGATCTCTAGAGACCCCCAAAACTCTCTGTGATCTCTTGTCAAGCACTTTGGCTATTTCTGGTCACCTACACAGCTGTTTCCATGCCTCCACTGCCCATTGAGTGCTGCACCAAGCAGAGGGGACCCTTAGACTTGTTCTCTTTGGATTCCCCTCTGCTAGGTGATTAGTTTCTATTTTTATATCATCTATTACATCTCTAATATACTTTGGATTCCCCTCTGCTAGCTGCATAATTTAGCTATTGCTCCTGGAGGTTGGCCCTTACAATGACCCACCTCTAGACTGCCAGGCCTCACCCCAAGCAGCTCCAACAGCCCCAGGGCACTGTCAGGTTCTGCTGACCTGGGGGCTCAGCTACACTGGGCAAGTCCCTTACTAGGTGAACACAACATCTAAACCTATGATCCTTAACTCCAGTGAGCTCCAAAAGAGTGAAATGGGGTAGGGAAAGGAGATAGTGGAGGTCTGAGGAGGTCTGGGGTGTTCCTGTGGGTTCTACAGGGGGGTGGAGTGATTGGGCTAGTGGAAGGCACATGCAATATGGAGCTCTAGAGTATTAATGACAAACTCAGTGAGTTCTGGCTATGAGTACAGGAGGTCCTGGAAGTTGAGATGAGGCAAGAGATGGAAATGAGACAAGATGAGACTTTGGAAGACAGACAAGAGACAAAAAAGGAAACTTGATAAGATTGAGACTGATAAGACAGAAACAGATGCAATCAGGAAAGAAATCAGATTCAATGAGATGAGATAGAACAGAGAGATAGAGGTATGAGAGATGTAACAAACACAAGAACATAGGTAATATCAAGACCACCTAGCTACTTACTATGTTATGGCTTAAATACTGGTGGGAGGAACTCCTCTGGGATTGTGAGTCTGAGGTCAGATCATGTGGGTGGGTCTCAGGTGCAGTTGTTTGGGGCATCCTGAGACTGGTTAGTTGGTGGTGGTTTTGTATTGATATGTAACCATGATGCATGCCAGGGTGGGTGGACTTATCTGGAGTCTAAAGGGATCTTGGGGACTGCTGGAGAAGCATTGGGGTTTTCTGAAGAAGCCTTGGGAGTTGCTGAGGTGGGCACTGGGAGTTGGGAAGGTGTTGTGGATGTTGGGAGTGGGGGGAAGGGGGAAAAGTATGTCTCAGGCTTGCTGGGGTGGGTCAGGGAAGGTCTGGGGTCTGATGGGTCTTCAGAGACAGTACATGACATTACCCCCCCTTCAGCATTGAGACTCTCAAGATGTGGAGGTATTTTTGGTGTTCTGTGGTGGCATGGGAATTGAAGTTGAAGTGCAGTATCTTCTTCAACTAGAAGCTCCCTGAAAAGAAATAAAAGAGGGCCTGACATGTCCAGCATATCATAGTTATTTCCTTTATGTCTCCCCCTGCTACCCCTACCACTTTGTCATCTTCATCTCTAACTCTGCCCCCATCTGACAAGAATGCTGCTAATGTCTGGGCAGCCTACAAGGAGCATTGGGCAGAGTATGACCAAAGGCAGGATCATCATTGGGTGGATGTGATATATTGCCATCATAAGTGTTCCAACTGATATTGTGTCAGGTCCTGCTAACCCTTCCTTGTAAAGCTGTCCCTCACTGTGGCTGAGTCCTCTGGGGGCCCTTCTCTTCTGGGGGGTTCTGGGCCCTCCTCTGGGTCAGCTCCTAATTCCTTGGGGTGTTCTCTAAAATCAGTGTTGGGGCTGGGCAAGGTACAGGTGGTGCCAGAGGCCCAGAGGATCAGGCAGGAGGAGGTGATGGAGGCACAGTTTGTGGAGGCAGTGGGTGAGATCTGGGGGCCTCCCACTCTGGTGTGGTGTCTGGCAGAAGCCCCAGTAAGTTGGCATCCTAGCTAATGGCCTGTGCATCCCTGGCTGATTGACCGTCCAGTGCATGACTTGTGCTTGTTATAGGGAGGAGTGTGAATTTGAGGAGCCCACTGCAGGGTCTCACTAGGATTCTTCTATAGGCCTGTTATATTGTGTGAAGCACAAGAAGTGTTCCATATCTTGGAAGTGGCAGGTGGTGAACATTGTGGTGGAGCAGGAGTGGGACCAGGAGTGAGTCTCAGAGTGGTTGGGAGA